>JAJDMX020000035.1:0-175699 GCA_022345685.2 Nothomitra cinnamomea | reverse complement strand
CACACCATTCGGTGAGATCCGCACCGAAGGTTTGGTGGCGCCAAGGAGCAGAGACTTACCCTTACCCCCCAAGTACATATTTCCGCCCCTAATACTAGGGAGATATGGTGAGTCAGAATCTGAGCCGCAGATCCTTGCAAGACTGTTAATCCGTCGGCGAGAATGACAGCTTTCGGTCGCGGGGGCTAATAGACTGAAACCCCAAAGCCCTGCTTTTGCCAGGGCGAGAGGTCATAGCACGGCATGGCCCTCGAGCTATGGGAGGGACGGCTTTGTCCCAACTGCGCCCATAGATGGCAAGAGTCGGATATCCTGCATCAAGTCTTAACCCGTATCTAACTGCAAGTTCGCCCTATCATGTCTTTGTTTTCTAGACGCGATATGGCTTCCTCGATCACTATCCCGTCTCGATGCGCAAGGCCGCTTTTGTGAGTCTACCCGCAAAAAGGGTCGCTACCACGATTTGTCGATTTATTCGTCTATAGCTCACGTCCTCGACCCCGCGGGCGATCGCGTCTCGACACCTTTGCGGAAGAGCTCCACCACAAAGGTATATACAGCGGCGATCACGCGTTCATACTCGAAGGCGCTTCTTTCGTCCCATCAATTACGGGTATCGATTGACTTAAGGGAGCCGAGTCAGAGAGGCGAGGTCGGGCACGAAAAACCGTGAGGGACGCCGTGGACAACCTGAAAGCGCAGAAGAGCGAGTACGCTTGGGAAGCGGACGCGTGGAGTAGTACGTTTAGGGGGGTGAGGTCGGGTGACTGTCTTGCACTGAGAGAAACCCCATGCTAGTCCAGTTAACTGCCAATCAAGGACCGGTAGTTCCTGTCGTGACTGCGTCTTCGAGCTAAAGGTTAGTGGCAGGGGCAAACATGAGTGTTGGGTCCCCGTTCCCATTTATGTAGACGACAAGAACACCGGCTTTGGTTACTACGTGAAAAGAATTCCCGATCTTACATTTGGACTGGCTAATTTTCCTGAACTATGTTCAAGGACGAGATGGGAGAGTGTGGCGACGGGTATTGGCATGCCCTACCGCGAAAACGGCTCGAGTGCTCGCTGCACAAAAGGAACCACGATATTACCTTAGACCCGAAATGGGAGGATATAGGTCTCATATTTCCCTTTACGTGTAAGGGGCGAAGAGAAGTGAAAAGGCAGGTGCAGTTCCTCAGGCTATGGAAGCAAGTGCTAGTTTCTTAGACATGCTTGATAAATTGGTCCGTACACCAGTTACAGAGCCTTTGGAAACGGTCAACCGACATTACCTACCAGACTCTAGAAGGCGGCAAATTCCAGACATTTGCTTTTACTTCGGAGGGCCGCTCTGGGATGTGTGGCTGTGCCGCCGACGGATACACGAAGGATAGAGGGGAGCTGTAGGTTCTCCCCGCTTCGGTAAGTTGTTGAGCGCAGCTATTGATTTGAGCTAGTGAGTATGATTCAGACTGCTCTCCACTGGCTATGGAAGGGGGATATAACTGATGAGCGGAACTCGTGGGAGCTCTTCTGTCTTGCCGATCAAATGCACGAATATGCCAGAATCGATTTTAGAGAGTTTGTGATCCAGCATCGGATGTTTGGCTTAACCACGACGATGTCACGAGGGGAATAGAGAAGATAGTGATGTACGAATTGTTAGTACATATCTTCTCTCATTGATTGCCGCTCCGGACTTTTCTGGTGGCCTTTTCTCATAACACCCTGTCTCGATCGGCGCAGCGTGCATGCGGAGTGGATCAAGAGGCTTGTAAGTTTGACGATGGATTGGCGCGTGGTGGCCCCATGATGGGTGGAGCGGGAGGATTTTTGTGCGGATTAAGGGTGTTGATTTTGTGGTGGTGGCAAGGGGGGAAGAGCGATGGTTATTGGGTTGGCGACTAGGAAGGGGTGGCGTCGTAAGCTTTGCCCGCGGTGAATGGTGCCGAGGTTACGTTTGGAGGATAGTTCCAAGTTGCAAGTTGAAGCGGCGTCGCAGGCGACAGGGTAAACCACGTCCGAGGCGTCAATTTCTACCACGTACACCTGAGTACATTGCCATGTCAATACCGGGGCCGTAGATTTACACGGTAATATTCTGCTTGGCATAGCGATGAACATCCTGGAAACTTAAGTTGGACCGAAGGCCGACCTACAAACTAAGACCCTCAAGATTGCTCAAAGCCCAGCCCCAGCGAAAAAACTCATCGTTCAGGAATCAGGGGCGACCGACCCGCGCTCGGGCCTAGAAACTTACCCGAAGCGCTATAAATGCACGGAGTACTCCGTACTGCGTGACGTTCTTTACGGTTCGGTTTGGGTTCAGTTTGAAGCGTAAAACTAAACCGACTGCTCGAACTAGCTCGCCTATGAACCGAACCAAGCGCTGTCTGCGAGGCACGGTACGAATTGACTCCGGCAGATTGACTCGGGAGGTCAGTTAGGAGAGCTAAGCGAGACGATCTGATTGGCCCAAGTCCGACACATTGACTCAACCTGCGGCCAGAAAAATGCTTAGCATGACAAGCGACTACTTGACGGCATCCCTTACCGATCGGCCCGACCGATAGACCACCAGAATCTTGATCCTTTTCGAAACCGCCGTCTGACACAAAACCTGTATGATTTGGGCCTTTTTCTCCGAGCGCGTCCATATCCTAAGCGATGGGGGCTGTCACACTCTGCATTAACTGACTAGGCCCGATTCCAGGGGAAAGTATCGAGTTTTAGCCACGCCATCCCGATCTGACACGTTTCGGACCCGACCTAACGTTACCTGGTCAGACTCTCCCGCTTTGACCGACGGATGACAAATGACAGTGACGGTCAACGACGCCACGCGCGCGCGACAAGCCGCATCGAGCCGCATCGAGCGTTCACCCGCTCATGCATTCACGAGCCCTGCCAGGTCAACCCTCGGATAAAAAGCTTAACTAACTCCTTGGCAGGCCTTTTTCCCCTGGTTCCGGACGTGAGTGCCAGACTTGTCGGGTTTCGCCCCTTTGTTGCCGAAGTGTCCGTACGCGAAACAGCCAATCCATTTGTCACGGCTTGCTCGACTCCGACCCGCGTACCTATATAAGTCCCCTTACCCACACGTCTTCCCTTTATTCTTTCCTCCTCATCCTAAAATCATTCTATTCGTATCGTTGATCGATCCACTTTTCCCACTACACTCATTCTAGCACCAGTCGTTGATCGACCTGCTTTTATTTACTCTTTCCAGCAATAGCCAATCTGATTTGCCTTCGGACCTGATCAACCATGCATTTCTCCGCATCCACCATCCTGACCGCCGTCGCCGTCTTTGGCGTCGCTCAAGCCGCAAACAACGTTGCCCAGCATGTCGTCTACAGTGCGGCTGGTGCAACAAGTGTGGTCGGCAACGGCTTCGGCTGTGCGCACAGTACGTTGTCCTTGAACCCCATGGTTGATCGCAATTCTACTTTACTAAGACTTCCCCCTTCTAGTCCAGCCCGCCGGTCAAAATGTTCAGCTTGGCTGCGTTAAGCATGTATTCACTGATGGCTTCACTGTCGGGATTCTCGAGTTCGTCATCAATTACCTCCCCTCGTCGTACGTAATACCAGACTAATATCTCGAACAGTGAAAAAACGAAAGTGCGAACAACCTGCTCTATTGCCGGCACTACAGGTGCATGCGGCCCGGCCGGGGTCAAGGCCACTGTTGATCTGACTGGTGGCACTGGCAAGGCCCCACCAGCTTCCGGGCCGGGCGGCGCCACCAATTTCACTCCGGCTCAGCTGGTCAACAAGCCAATCCCAAGACGTTTGACGAGGGCGGTGCGTTGGGCGAGGCATTTGGTGCATCCGTCTGATGAGATCATGGACGAGGAGTGAATTTTGGAAGCGTGGGCTTGAAGGAGAGTCGATGTGGTGTTAAGGGCTGCGTGTGGTGGGACTCTTATGAGTGGGTTGTAGATGGATCTCGGGATAAATAATAGAAACGGGCCTGATTTTAGAATCTTTTACATCTGCAGTGTGCTGTTCCACGTGAAGTAGCCACTTTTTGAGTTACCCAGTTCATTTGACCTAGCCTCGCCTGAGTTTTTGGAAGGGGCTTATACCATGAGGCTAGCGCAAATGTCACCACCGATGGGAGTGGTGCCGTCGCAACGTAAGTAGCCGAACAAAACCTGCTTTACGTCTCTATCTACCTCCCTTCCACGCCGTCATTCCCGAGGTGTAAGAGACATTTGCCGATCAAAATCAAATTCGTAGTTACCTCTACGAGTCCGAACGGGAGAGGCTGCAAGTCGTGGGACAGGGTTGTAATACTGTCTTAAACGATCTCCAGGATTTAGCGACGACGTGTAAAAGCTTGGGGACAGCCGCGGCGAACGTGGGAGAGGGTGAGGTTGGCGGACGAGATCAAACTTCTGCCCTTAACCCAAGCTCGACCCCACCCGAATACAACATCTAAACACCAAGAAATAAACCAGAAATTCAAGCAAACGTGGGAGAGATCTGCGCTCTCTTGCAAACGTGTGGATCTACGCGATGTGCAGAGCGGAGCGCTGCACGGTCACGTGTTACAATGAATGTCTTTTTATGAAGCGGCGAGCCTGACTAAGCGTACTCTACGCTTAGTGCCCAACGCGGAGTACTTCGTGTCTCGTAGATGCGATTAGCTAAGCAAACTTACTTCGTATATCTTTGTGTCGTGTGCGATAAAACAAGTCCCAAACTGTTCGCGCAGAGGCCTCCCCCAATCACCCTGCACGAAACGTGAATCTGCACTCCGTGGTGGAATCTTAGGCACCAGCGGGCTCATAAATTACACGAGGGCGGGTCCTAATGTGGGGTGAGTGGCTAGAGCCCCTGCGCCCCCACAAATGCGTGTAAATGGCGCAGCGGAACGGATTCTAAAATGGGCGGCACGCAGCCTTATCCCCACTCACCCGCCCCTCGTTGGTCTTCTCGCTTCATTATCGAGACATCCCCTCCTACCAACCTGATCCTTCACTATTTGCTGGCTCTGTTCATTTCTCGCCTCGGGCTCTTCAACACAGACTTGAACTAGATTCACGGGTCGTTATCAGGCGCGATGGTGCCTCCACCACGACGGAATAGGCCACAGTCGCAACCACTTACCACGACTCTAGCTAATATCCTTCGCGACTACCATGCAGGAGGAACTGTCCTACGTGAACTCCTTCAGAATGCAGATGATGCCGGAGCGTCGCGCATGGTAAGTAGGATAACTCCTTGACTCCGCATCCATCGCTCGCCAACCGTTCCTCTGACCTACCGCCGCCGCCCTTCAGGACTTTCACCTCTGCACCAAACCCCTCCCTGCCACCGACTCCCCACTCCTCCACCCTGCCCTTCACGACTATCAGGGCCCTTCCTTAATCGCGTACAACTCCCACCCGCCATTTCTCGCAAGCGACTTCGAATCCCTTATGCATCTCGGCGACAGCTTGAAGCGCGACGACGCGACCAAGACCGGCAAGTTCGGCCTCGGCTTCAACTCGGTCTACCATTGGACGGACGTTCCTCAGATCCTTTCCGACAGGACTTTGCTCCTGCTTGACCCTCACCACGACTGGTCTGCGGACCTGGGCTACCCTGGCGGACCCAGCTGGGATGTCGTGGAGGATGGAGAGGATGAGGCAATGAGAAACCAGTTGGCCGTCTTTCGGGAGGCCTTAGGTGTCGATTTAAAGAATGGGTTGGCCGGCACGGCCGTGAGGATACCCTTGAGGACTGAGGATCAAGCGAAAGCTAGTAAGATTTGCAAGAATATGGTGAGCGTGGAGGATATGAAAAAGGTGTTAGACGACTTTGCAAGTGGCTTCACGGGAGGGGGATATGGTGTCTTTCTGAAGACAGTAGAGGAGATAATGGTGAGCGTGGATGGTGAATGTGTGGGAGCATGGAAAGTGGTCAATCGACACGAAGTCCAGGAGTGAGTTTGCATATAGAAGCCAATCCTGTCTATTTTAGTGATGCCATATTTCCGGTGCCTAATTCATTTCGACGCGATTTAGGAAGCGTCGTGCGCTCAAAGAAGCATTTGGCCGGGTTTTCGTCACCTCCAGCGAACCACATTCGAGTCTTAGGCTTGACATGGAGGTGCA
Source organism: Nothomitra cinnamomea (assembly GCA_022345685.2). Taxonomy (NCBI): domain Eukaryota; kingdom Fungi; phylum Ascomycota; class Geoglossomycetes; genus Nothomitra; species Nothomitra cinnamomea. The sequence continues at coordinate 169,611 of JAJDMX020000035.1, read as the reverse complement.
AGTAAACCTTCGAAGAACCGGGCAAACCGAGAAGATCACTTGGTTGGTACAGCACTTCATGAGGCGAAAAGGTGGGAGCCAGCAAGGGTTGATTGAGTGGGGGCGAGAAAGGAAGTTGTTTGGGTGGGTTGCAGTTGCTACTCCAGTTATCGGCGGCTTCAGCGGCGAACTCTTCACGGTCCTCCCACTTAACAAACCTCTCAACGATCAACCGGTTCATATACACGGTCTTTTCAGTATTAGCTCCGACCGCGCGAGCCTTCACTCCACTGCAGATAAGACGATGCAAGATCCCAACCCCTCCCTGTGGAATGAGTACCTTTTCGACGAGCTCATCCCGAAAGCGTGGGCACGACTGCTTAGCTATATCTGCCGCACAAGATCGGCTCAGGCAATCGGGTGGATGTTCTGGCCCAGGAATGACGATGCAATGCTAGATAAACTGGGAAGAAACGTGTGCGCGACGCTTTTGGAAGATATCCGGCAGAGAAATTTGGCCGTGTTCCCCTCCGGAACGAAATACGTCGAAGCCCGGACTGGACTATTCACGATGGCTGAAGAATTAAGTGTGGAACTCCGGGCGGCTCTGGCAGGTCTAAATTTACCAATAGTATATATTGACTCTTCGAGGGGTTGGGTGTATAGTCTACTGGAAGCTTCAGGTGAAGACGAAGTTCGGTGGCTGACTCCATCTGCTGTTTGTGACTTAATTCGGAGGGGCGACTACTCGGCGCAACTGGAAGAAGCTCCCCCTGGTGCTAAGAAGGCCTTGCTGGAATACCTCCTATCCTTTGTCGGGAATCCTGACGAAGAGGATAGCGATGGGTTTGAGATTTTATACGGCATTCCCTTATTTCCGCTAGAGGACGGAACGTACGAAGCACTGGATGCGGACCACCCCGGTATCTTCGTAAGTCGTTATGACGGGGAAGAGCAAGCCTTTCAACTTGAACCAAAAAGAAATTTGGATCATCGCTCAGTCACCGCACAAGTCGTCGAAGTGCTCAGGGTTGTTGCTGCATGTAGAGATCACCCGGTTCACTATCGCTCCCGTGACGATTTCCTTGGATATGCTAAGCGCTACCTATTTTCTGGGCTTTCAGCAACCCAGGAGGTGATCCCAGCATCACCTGAATTGCTGCAATCCGTCATTAAAGCCTGGAAATGGATCATGTGCGAGTTCAAGAGGCAACTTACGAAACGAACTTTGAAGCTGCCTGTGGAATTCGGCAAACTCTGGCTCATCCCCATTCGAGGAGGCTACCTTCGCCAATGCGTCCCGGCGAATGGACCTCCGACTTTGCACTCACTTTCGGGACTCACAGGGGCGTTGCTCCTTTGTCTTTTCTCGCTGCAGTCAGAGCGCCAGGATTTGATGGTATTCCCGCCGCTTCTGGATCCCAGTGTAATCCAAGGCAAAATTTTTGGGTATCTGTCCAACTACGCTGGGGACCTTTCGACAGAAGCTTTGTTTCTAGGGACCTGCGAGAAACTCAGATACCTCGTGTCGTGGATCGCGTTTTGTAGGGTGAGCGTGCCCAGGCTTGGAGACGACGAGAAACGATTACTCCTCAGCATCATCGCGCAGAAATATGCAAGCGCAACCCAGGCAGAGAAAGAGATTGTGCGTTCACAGCTAAGGCAGATTCCCTTATTCGAGCAGATTCAAACGGATTTCATAAGTGGGGAAATGTAGCTAAGCCCCTTCTCTTTATCTTCACCCTCTTTCCTCTCACCCCTGATGGCCTATTTGAGGCTGCTGAGTTCCCTATACTATGTTCTAACCTTCCGAAAGGGAAGAGAAACGTACCTGGATCAGCCTAAAGACCCATACATCTTTTATCGGAATCAGGGAACTTCCGTTCATACCTGCAGGGAACGACAAGACCACGTTTATCTATAGCAACGACAAACATGTCGTCGATATGCTCACCACAGCAGGACTAGCGTCGTGGCCACCAGAGGCTGAGCTACTCGAATATCACGTCGTTCCCGCCCTCGCTGTACAGGGTGGTTGTGATCCGATACCGGTGGAAACCAAATCCGAGATTCTCGAAATTTTGCTGCGAATCTACACCCTGTTCTCCCGCAAGACGCAAGCTCTCATTAGCAAGCTGGCTATAGTGCAAGTGGAGCAGGGTGCTAAAGTTCCCGTCTCCCTTGAGAAGATCAACGACAAGGCGGTGCAGGGACAGAACGGCGACGAATCACCCTCATTCCGTCCTATAAGCGATCTATTGGATCCTACGGCCACGGATATTCACGATCTGTACTTTGCTGATGAGATACTCTTTCCTCGGCGCGCCCTTTACGATACGTTTCGTGGAGCCATGCTCCAGTGTGGACTACGTTCAAAATTGGCCTGGGAATTGGCCTCCGAACGTATCAGAGAGTTCGCGAAAACATCACGTTCAGTTGAAGACGTGGCGCCTCGCGTCAAGAACCTCCTGCAGTCGCCCATTGTTGGAACCCCCTCTGAGGCTCTTGTTGGGGGGATGAAGGCTTTGGCTTGGGTTCCTGTCACTATCGGGGTCGAGGATAAGGCCTCTCGGGGTGGCATGGAGAGAGTAACCCCTACGTGCTGCCGTAGCTCAAGGCACCGGTTGCTGGTCAGCCATGTGTTACACGTGCTCGATTATGAAGTACATAAGACATGGGAACAGCTTCTTGGCTGGAACATCACCTTGAACAAGGAAACTCTGATGAAGCAGCTCGAACTAGGTACGCAGGCTGGAGATCTCGGGGTCATGCATGCAGTTTTAAGTTACGTAGAGTGTCGAGACGGACTTCTCGCGGAGTGCCTGCCATTTCTACAAAATGAAATCAAATATGTCCAAGGCGCTAGTGGTAAGCTGTTTCGGCCGAATAAAGTTTTCTTACAGGACGCCAGCGCTTTGTCACCGTACCTTGACAATTTAGATTGCTCCTTCAGGGAGAAGCATCCAACACTCATGCGTCAATTACAAATCGGGCAGAAACCGTCGTTGGGTGATCTTTTTGGGGTCCAGGAGCATCTGGTAGGGCTAGAGCAACCACTCGATGCGCGGAACACGGAAACCGCAGTGGAGTTAGCGCGACTTGCAAGCTTCCACGATCGTAGCCTACTGGACGAGCTTATGATCCCTGACCGGGAAGGTAGGCTTCGAAAGGTTGCTGACACCACATTCTGGGATATGGAGTATTGGGACGACCGAGAGACCACGCCTTTAGCTCATAAAGACATATCTATCGCCGTCGCGGAGAGGTTGGGAATCCAGACTTCTAGTGAGAGGGTGTTGATGGGTGAGATGGGGGTCCAAGACCACGATGACGAGGATGAGTTCTTTCAGCACGAGAAGACCACGACCCGCATCGCGGATACTCTATCGCGTTATACTGCTGATTCGACATTTAACGAGTACCTAGCTAACGCAGAGGACTGCGATGAGGCGGAGCGAATAGACTGGCTGCTAGACGAGTGTCGAGGGGGTGACTACCCCACTGAGAAGCTACTAAGCAAGGACTTGGCACCATTCCAGGGGCAGGCGCTGTTCGTCCACAATGACGGCGTCTTTCACGAGCGGGACTTTGCGGGTTTTCGGGATGTCGGGCGGGGAAGCAAGCGAGAAGAGGAATTTGCTATCGGGCAATTTGGGCGAGGCGCTCAAACGATGTACCACTGGACCGATCTGCCAATGCTAATCTCGGGCAAGCACTTCCTCGTCCTGGACCCGCAGCAGAAGTTCCTTCCCTTGAACCGCAGACACGGGCGCCGCAAGCCTGGCCTTAAGATAGAGCTGTCTAGGGTACGCGAGTCATGCTCTGACCAGCTAGCGCCTTTCAACGGACTGTGGGGCTACTCGACTGATCTTGACGAGTACAAAGGCACAATATTCCGGTTTCCCCTGCGTCCTCGAGGCTCGCAGACTCTACTCACGGAGAGCACCCAGCATCTCGACTTTGGCGCTGCTAAGGAGCGCCTGGTCGCGTACTTTGAGATTGCTCGCCTGTCCTTACTCTTCCTCCAGCGTATCAGACATATTGAATTCTCGCTCCGCCACGAGGGGAAGCTTGTTTGGATGGCAGAGAAGCTGCCGCCACCGCGAATTGATGCATTCGAGCCGTCTATCTTCCAAACATTAGCGATATCCTACACGTATACGGACAATAAGCGCAAGGAAGTGGCGGGAAACGAGAGGTGGTTGGTGGGGAAACAAGACATACCTCAGATCCCAGGCAAACTCCAGGGGTGGCAAGAGAGGGTGAAAAAGACACCGAAGCTTCTACACTGCGGAGTTGCGGCTCTCCTCTCGCAGCAGCTGACTACGGCCCCACGGCGGGTATTCAGCACCCTGCCTCTTCCCTTCCCCTCAAATCTTCCAGTCCATGTAAATGCCAGTTTCATGCTTTCCGGCGACCGGCGGAGCATTTTGGTCGAGAAATCTTCGAATAACGAGGGTTCAGCATGGAACAGGTGGCTCTTACAGGAAGCACTTCCATCCCTTTACCTCGACCTTCTCGAGGAATTAGTCCGTTACAAGTGCGAAGATGTATTCAAGTTCTGGCCTACTAGAGAATTTAGTAAAGATGGTCTTTCGGATCACATCCGCACTGCATTCTGGGAGAAGCTCACAGCGAGCAGAAACCGACTATACCCACGCGCCAAAAGCACGGTTAATGTTCCGGTAGTGAAGACTGGCAGGCGGGGAGGCCAGCGCGAAATGTCCCAGAAGATTGAGACTTACGAGCTCAGCGGCGCAAAGTTTGACTTTCTCTCAGCCCGGTACTCTAGCAAACTCCAGGATATGTTGCGGAGCTGGTTCCCCAACCTCGTACGTATTCAGGAAGACGGCATTCGCAAGGACTTTATAAGAGTAGAGGGCGCTAGTATACTCACGGGGGGAGACATCCTGGATATCATTCGGAAAGCTGATCGTCTGTTTGGTGATGAACTGGAGAATTTTGCTCGCGAGGCCCCAGATAGCTTTGACGAGTTACGTGAGATCATACTTTCTGTTGTGGTCAAGGACAAGGATAAGCTGGATGGCTGCCGTATCCTGCCTCTTCAAAATGGATCACTTGGAACGCTACACCTGCTCAAATTGGGACCAGTGAGTGTGACTTACTTCATCGTCACCGCGGAGGAGCAAAAGCTCTTCAGCTTCGCTTCGGAACTCTTCGTTAAAGACCAGCACATCCAGGTACCTACTTCTAATGGCATCCTTACTAACTCAAGAACCGGCAAGAAGTTTCTTGATACCCTATTCTCATCACCACCAGCGTTCAATGTCCGGGCCTTAACTGCGAAAGATATAGGACAGTTGCTGCAAAAGCGAGTCCTCAGTGACTGGTCGTCTACGCCAGCTATCGGAGCTTGGTTGAAAGACTTCTGGTCTTACTTTGGCAAAGCGGCGGCGGCACTCGAAAACTTGCCTGGGTCGAACGCCGAGACCCTGGCTACGTGTGGTGTCGACAAATTTCCCATCTACCAGGCGACTATGTACCAGAAAACTGTGTATATATCACCAGCCGATGTTGAGTTGAGACCTGCGATTATCCAACCCACGAATGATTCACACTTGAATTTGTGTCATCAGTTTCCAGACTTGATCCTTATTAATCCGAAAATGATGCTTCCGGCGAAGACACACAATTCGTTGTTCGACTTTGACACCTTCTCCAGGTTCCTGAAGGCTTTGAAATTCTTTGCCAATAATCAGAACTGCGCCCTAGACACGCTTGTCTCTACTGCCCTGAATACGAGCTGTCGAGATGTAGGCTGAAACTACTTCCCTCTTTCCTACTCCGTTGAATAAGATTGGGCGAAAAACGCTGACTGACGATTTCTGGGAGTACTCTAGACCCTCCTTGAACTTACACTATTTGCAACTGCAACAATTACGTCTGCTCCAGCGTCCTCCGATAAGGCGCTATTAAGCATCATGCGGATGCTTCCCATCTTACCCACAACTTCAGACCAAGGCTCACTGTACGTGACGACTCAGAATGCATTGGCTACAGATGAGCCGAACCTACTCGTTCCATGGCTGAAACAGCGTGAACGTTTCGTCGAACCCAATTTTCTCGAGGCGCATATGAAAGAGTTACAGGTGTTGGGACTTAGTCCACTGCCACATAAGACGGCGCTCTTCGAATATGTCTTCCCCGGCCTGCCAGTGAGACTGCAGCCTGAGCATTATGAGGCATATACGAAATTAATCGACACGATATCCTCAAAACAACGATTTCCTTTCCAGTTTACATCTACCAAGCTGGCTGCAAACAACGAGTGCATCATGCACTACGCTAGTGATCTCCTCTACCATAATGATAGCGTATACGGTGCTGCATTTCCCTGTGTATCATCTCCACGGTTCCTATTTCATCGTATTCGACAGTATCACCGCTTCTGGCTGAGGCAGGGACTTCGCGGTGGCAGAGACAACGCAATTCCTCGTTCAGAATATCTGGAATGCCTCCGGTCCCTTGAAGCCCAAACCAAGGAAGCGCAGACAGCCAGCCAATTTCCGCCAAGCCTGCTAGTAAACATTCAGAGTACCCTGGCGGGGCTTGAGCGGGTGCAAGGCCTGAATCCTGAGAACGACGAAACTTCAAAAGAAATCTTCTCGCTATGCATCGTACCCACGAATGGGGAAATTTCTCGGGAACCTGCATTCAGGCGAGTAGCGATGCAGGCTCTCCACGATAGCCACAAACTGATATCACTCGCGGAGGTCACATATGGCGTACACGCTCCATGCTGCTGGACGCAAGTACCATTTCCTTCCTTGAGCCTCCGTTTACCAGAGGAAACGCTGGAGCGGTTACAACTACGAGGAAGACCAAGCGTTTCAACGGTGTGGGATCATCTTCGTTCCTTGGTTCATGTCTCCGAAGGGCTACAGGGTGACGAGGTTAGGTCATTCATCAGCGATCTTTCCCAGACGTACCGCTACCTCCGAGAGAACACCGCCGACCTACCGACCGTGCCCGGTCTCGACCAAGAGCGAATCTGGCTCAACATTGACTACGACACGATGTCGCTGACGCCCAATCCGCCCGCTGCTAGGCAGATTCAAGCAGCCTGGATGGACGTGTCGCATCTGTTGCTCTTCTCCCCATACGACCCCGGCGAAATGCAATCCGTCCGTTCGTTCTTGATGCCCTACGAGGATCTGCTGAAGCGCTGTGGCTGCCGACCCATCCGCCATCCAACCTTGAGGAAGCCTGAAACAAGAGGGCCCACTTCTGGGCCCACCCTCACAGAAATTGCCAAACTCTGGAAAGCCCAGCAGATGACTGACATCACATTCTCTGCGGGAGGCAAGACCATCGGCGCGCACAAAGTCGTCCTAGCGGCCGTATCAGAGATGTGGAAAGGGAGGTTCCATGGAGGTTGGGCTCAGTCAGGGAACGGTGGTCCCATCAGCCTAGATGCGGACGATATCAGCTATGAGACCCTGGAAATTCTTCTTGAGTTTGCCTACTACGACGACCTGAACTGGGCTCCTATGGAACTTCACGAGGACGATTCAATGGATGCTGTGGCCGACAAACTGGACGCTCTTCTTGACCTACTTACGGCAGCAGATCAGTGGATCATGCAGCGGTTCCATGGCTTGGTGGAAGAGTATATCCTGGACAGGGCCAGAAAGTTCATTCGAATTGACAATGTACGCAGAGTGGCGCGTGCTGCTGACAAAGCGAATGCCAAGGAATTGAAGGGGCTGTGCATGGATTATTGCGAGGAGAATAGTGCGGTTATGACTGTGGTTGATAGAGAGAGTGATTGAGCACACAGGTTCGTCAAGTTTGACCGGCAATTCAACTAACAAAATCATGAAATGGGAGTTTGGAATGACCTTAGTCAAACCTAACAAAACTAGACTTGTAGAGTGCTATTCTATTAAAGCAATTTGCAATGAAACAGTCGAACTGGATCTCGTAGTTTTCAGGAGATGGAATAGAATAATGAACTATGTTCCATTCGTTTTCCTCCTAGCCAAAAAGAAGTGAAATCTGCATCCAGCTGTCATGTGACCTGTCAGCGTTAGCAGCTCCCCAGGGTCGGATACGTTCGGTCCGGATATTGTCTACCGAGGTTGATTGGGTGGAAGGGGTCTAAGGTTACGTTTGAGAGGTGGGTAATGCCGGCGCCGAAGGCCGAGAGTTTAAGGTTGCCGGTTCTATATCATGGGAAGTTGACGTTTGAGTTCTTCGCGAGGCCGGAGGATACGTTTGAGGAGGTTGCGGGGTTGGTCGATAAGCTTACTTTTATCGGCGGGGATGATCAGTATTTCCACATTGGCAGAATAACTGTCCAGCCATCCAACACAAATTATCAGTCCAGTCCACGGAAGTCAAAAAGGATACACATATTACTCTCCCCCAGCGCTCAGAGGAGCTGCCTTATCCAGAATGTTATCTCATATTTTTCAGTTGCTATACATAGTACATAGTGCATAGACTTGACAGCCTGTATTTTATCACTTCAGGTACTATACCCTAGTAAGTCTCATTACTTCTTATATTCAGCAGTCAATTCTCTTAACTATATTCTATACTCAATAAAGTCTCATTTACAATCTAATCTAATAATTCCTACACCACCTCTATATCTCTAGTACTCTGCAGCTTGAAGCTTGAAATGTTTATAATAATAATAGTTATATTCAGAATTTTTGTGACACTAATAATAGAACCTAAGTCAATATGACTTATAATTATTTGCTAATGCTCAAGTTACTCACTATACTCAATTAGTATATTCTTGATGATGTAGAATAAAAGCAAGAGGTTATTTCAGGAAAAGGGCTGCTCCGACTTTCAACTGTGTTATTGGTACCAAAGGGGAAACTTTTTCAAACCAGCAACTCTCAGTTTGTCCTTCCATATACTGTTAGTATCAATGATAAGAACATTACCTCTTATACTTTGATCAATAGTAGTACAATAAAATATACATTTATGAACAGCAAGTTTATTAAGGTACATGAATTCCCAACCATCAAGTTAGAATTTCCTTAGATTATAGAAGTAATAGATAGCAGACTAGTCAAAGAAAGAACAGTTATATAGGCTGCTAAAGCCCAAATAAACTTTAATGGCTACTGACAGGACACGTGATGCTTTCTCACCTCATTAGGCTATTATCCTTTAGTTATAGGTATCTCATAGTTACAACTTCATAACCCTAAGATTAAATTCAAAGAAAATAAAATTGTTTTTGACTTGGAATATTACATAAGACAATGTACCCAAGGTTTGATCATATGACGTGCTTTCACTCTTCTTGACCATACTATACAGGAAAGTCCGCAGAAACTCTCTATCAGCATAATTGAAGTTGTGGCATTGGCTAGAGTACAGAAAATGTAAGGAAGCCAAACCTACTATATTACTATGAGTAAAGTCAAGAATGCCCTTTAAGCATGAGGACTGCAACCTTCAGACTACTAAGAGAAGAAAGGTGTTAGTAGCAATACGATTCTCAAAGAATATAGGGAGTTCATGTCACTGTTTAGCAAAGAAACAACATATGAATTTTCTTCTTATAGAGTCTATGACTACAAGATCTCTATAGAGAAAGGAAAATACCTTCCTTTTGACCCCCTCTATGGGATAAGTGAGGTCAAGCTGAGAATACTCAAGGAATACCTAGATAAGAACTTAACGAAAGAGTTTATTCAATCATCTTTATTTTCTGCAGAAGTGCCGGTCCTCTTTATCAAGAACGATAAATTGTTATAGTTGTGTGTAGATTATTGAAGACTGAATGTGATTACAGTCAAGAACCGATACTCTCTATCGTTAATTCAGGAGACCCTAAATAGGTTGCAAGGTTTACAGATCTATATAAAACTAAACTTACAAGAAGCCTACAACCTACTTAAGATGAAAGCTAAAGAAGAGTAGAAAATAGCATTTAGAAGTAAATACAGATATTTCAAGTACAAGGTTATACCATTCAGATTGACTAATGCTTCAACTATATTTCAATACTTTATTAATGATATATTGAGAGAATATCTCAACATATTCTGTATGGCTTATATGAACGACATCCTAATCTTCAGCCATAATAAGAAGTAACATTTCAAATACATAAGAGCAGTATTTACCAAAATACAAGATGTAGAAATAAAGTACAAGCTAAAGAAATGTGAATTTCATACCAGCAAGACCAAGTTTCTAGACTACATACTATCCTCAGAAGGAGTATCTATAAACCGAGCTAAATTACAGATAGTACTAGAGTAGCAAGTACCTTAGAACCTTAAATAGTTACAGATGTTTCTAGTGTTCACCAACTACTATCGATGCTTTAAAGTCAAATATACCAGGATAGTACACCTACTAATTTCTATGATTAAGAAGGATAGAAAATATGAATAGACAAATACTGCAAATCAAGTCTTTAAGTCACTCGAAGAAGACTTTTATCATAGACATCCCGAGCCTCATCAGGAACACCATGGGCATGGGAATAGCGCTAGAATCATTGAACTAAATCGCTAGCCTATAGAACACGGACAGCTCAAATGGCTCAGCAAGAATAAACTGAATACAAGAATGAACAGCACTTACCGTGGGCAAGTGGGGGTCGGAGCAGAGGTTCACGCAATCAGCACTCTCAGCACTGAGAGCACAACTTGCAGCAACTCAGTAAATTATCTACACCTAGGTCAAGGCAGTGATCTCAGCCAGCCACACAACTGCCAAGTGGTCTAGCCAGAAAACGACCGGCCAACAGAAACTACTATGATCTATGGACAAAGAACCATTAGTCATAGATAAAAGACCAGGAAAGCTGAAGAACACTTGGCAGCTGAAGAACATGTCAGCTAGATATAATGGGCAGCTTGGGTATAGATGAAAAGTTGTAAGTCGTAACAACTCAGATTTCATTATTGAACTCGACATGAGTCAAATGTGAGTCACGCCGAGGGAAGAACATCTCAAATGATACAAGTCACCCATTGGGAGATGGCCAAAAGATCAGTGAAGAGGCAGCTATAAATATAGCACTGGAGTCTCAGGGAAAGCATCTTTCCTTTCCTCTTCACTAAAAGTCTTGTTAGTTTAGCAATATAAGCTTCATATCAAGAATCATCGCTCAAGATATCTTTTGATATAGTTGTAATAGAACTGTTTTGCTATTTCAGTATATGGAACTAATATATCTGTCCCACAGTTACTCAAAGAACACTATACTGTATACCTAAATGCCAAGATAAATTAGAAGACGAGAACTCATCAGAGTTAAATCATCACACCTTTACCACAACACCTATTCTAAGGTATTATGAATCAAAACTACCCATTCTTGTGGAAACAGATGCATCAGACTTTGTCATTGCCAGAATTCTATTATAAGAGTTTAAAAAGCATTTGTACTCTGTAGTATTCTTTAGCAAGAAGATAGAACCAGTGAAATGCAATTACAAGATTTATGATAAGGAAATACTTACAATCATCAAGGCTCTTACAGAATGGCAGCAGTATCTAGAAGAATCAGAATGTCAAATAAGAATACTTTCGAACTATAAGAACCTAGAATACTTCATGACAACAAAGTTCCTTAATAGGAAACAAATACAATAGAAAATATTCTTGTCCAGATTTAGCTTTGTTATTGTATTTCAAACTGGAAAATAAAGGGTAAAGCCGGATGTGCTCTACAGGAAGCTAGGGAACTTCTCTGAAGAGAAAGACCTACACCTGACACAGAATGATTAGGTGGTCCTCAAACCATACAACCTCTACCTAATAGCTACAAAAATGCAGATAGAGGTTAATTAAGAGCTGAATGCAACTATAGTATCAAAATACTAAAGGGACCCAGAAATTCAGGCCACCTTTAAAGATCTTCTAAATAAACTCCCTACTTCAAAGAATTTACCAAAAGCAAATATGGAAGTTCAAGGAGAAGTAATATTAGTAGACAAATTGATCTGGGTACCAAATAATAAGAATCTCAGGATAACAATCATGAAAATACACTAAAACTTGCCTGCAGCAGAACAACAAGGACAAGCAAGGATGTTTGAATTAGTAACAAAGAACTACTAGTAGCTAGGAATTTGCAGCTACTTAACCAAATGCTATAACAATTGTAACACTTGCAAAAGAATCAAACCACTAACTCAGCAAACTTATGAACTACTCCAATCATTGTAGATCCCTGAAGAACAATAGAAGTCCATAGCAATGGACTTCATCATAAGATTACCGATATCAAATGGATTCAATGTCATCTTAACTATTGTAGATAGGCTCACCAAGATGGTACACTACATTCTCATAATAACAAAGATCATGGCAGAAGATACGACACGATTGTTTATGGGCAATGTGGTCAGACTTCATGGACTGCTCGACTCAATTGTTAATGATAGAGAATCAGTATTTACCTCTAGGTTCTGGAACTCTCTATGCAAGACAATGAACATCAAGTACTCCTTGTCAACAGTATTCTATCCACAGACAGATAGACAAATAGAAAGAGAGAATATATAGATCAAACAGTACTTGAAAGCATATGTCAGTTATACACAAAAAAATTAAAGTCTCCTCCTGACCCTAGCCACGATGATCCACAATAGAGTTAAGTCAGAAATGATTAGCATGTTGCCATTCTACACAAATTATAAATATGAACCCTACTTCATAGCTAAGATAGCATTTAAAGAACTTATACTTACTACAACAAAGACACAAGAACAGATCCTAAAGAGGCTAAGAGCTGAAATGAAATGTGCCCAAGATATGTAGAAAGAACAGACTAATCAACATTATCAGCCAGGACCAAGGATTAAGCCAGGTGACCACATTTGGCTCCTCAGAAAAAATATAAGGACTATAAAACCATCCAGGAAACTAAACTACAAACGCTTAGTATTTCAAGATTCTCAAATTTATCAATAAATGGGCCTACAAGTTACAGCTACTCTACTTGATACAAGTATACTCTGTGTTCCATGTATTTCTCCTGGAACTAAAGACCAAGAATAAGTTACTAAAACACGTCAAGCCATTACTGCCTTAAGTCATCATTAAAAGAAACAAAAAATATAAAGTAGAGGATATTTACAACTCATGACTGTTTAGAGAACAGCTCCAGTATTTGGTCAAGTAGGTAAGGTGGTATAACTTAAGTTGGGAACCTGAGATAAATGTAGAACAATGCGTAGCACTGAACACTTTCTACTGAAATAACCTAAACTAGCTAAGTAAGCCTTTACAGGAACTCGGGCCCTAGAGGAAGAGGTAATGTTACAAATATCCTGAGCCTTATCAGGAATGCCATGGATGCAGAAGTGGTGTTGTTACTATTAGACTTGATCATGGACCCATAAGGTCAAGAATGACACTTACTATAAATAAGTGAAGGCCAAAGCAAAGCTTGCGCAATTAGCGCTCTTAGTATTAAGAGTACGACCTGTAGCAAGCTAATAAATTACCTATACCCTAGTTAATACAACAACCTCAGTCAGCCACACAACTGCCAAGTAGCTTGATCAGAAAAAAAAAATTAGCCAAAAAGAATTATCACGACCCGCAAATGCAGAGCTGTTAGTCATGGAAGCAGAACTAAGAAAGGTGAAGAACACTTAGCAGCTGAAAGACATGTTAACTAAATATAGTAAGCAGCTCAAGTATGATCAGAGAGTTATAAGTTACAATAACTCAAGTTTCATTATTGAACTCAACGTAAGTTAAGTGTGAGTCACGCCAAAGAAAGAACATATCGAATAATATGAGTTGCCTGTTAGCAGATAGTCAAGAGATCAGTGAAGAGACAGTTATAAATATAGTATTGAGATCTCAGGGAAAGTATCTTTTCTTCCCTCTTCACTGAATGTCTTATTAATTTAGCAATATAGCTTCGTACCAAGAATTATCACTTAAAGATATCTTTTAATAGAGTTGTAGTAAAACCATTTCACCATCTGAGTATACAGGATCAACATAACTGTCCTACAGTCATCTTAAGAATATCTTACCACATACCTATACATCAAGACAAACAAGAAAATATAATCTTATTAGAGTCAAATTGTTATAACAATCACTTAATAGCAAGTAGTTAATGACTCAATAAAGAGCTACTATAAGGAGTACTTGAAGAGCAATGAAAGTGCTTTCCTCTTCTCTTCATTAAACATATTATTTAAAAGTTTATTACTTAATAATTAAGTTTTATTGTTCAAGATATCAAAAAATATAATTACACGATACCTCATTAAATCCTTGCTAAGAAGTAATTCTAGTTTCCAACAATGAGAAGACCCTGTTCACTAATCAAGTTACCTAGAACATCTAAGTCCAAGTAGCTTATGCTAGTATCGCCTATTTTATGATACCTGAAGCCTTCGCCATTACACATGCAGACTGTCAAACCTGTACACTATGTACTATATACAGCAACCAAAAAATATGAAACAATATCCTGGTCAGGCAGCCTTCACTTAGCAGACTCAACTAACTACCACAATTTCAAAGAAGTAATACAAGAAACGACTAACAAACTATGAAGACTTCTAACTAAAAATCAGCTAAAAATAATTTAGAAGAGAAGCTGATAGATCCCTGACTAGCTAAAATAGTTGAGAGATATATTAATCAAAAGTAGTAAGTTATACAGTAATTGCATTTAAGTAAGAGAAGTATAAGTCATAAAGTAACCTAGGTTTCCTTATTTGGAATTCGGGTTGTGAGTCATATCTTGGTAAAATTGTAATGTAGTATACAATTACTCAATAGCAAGTAATTAGTGACTCTATAAAAAGCTATTATAAAGAGTACTTTAAGAGCAATAAAAAGTACTTTCCTTTTTTCTTTATCAAACATATTATTTTGTAATAATTCGACTCCAATAGAATTTCATTTCCTAGTTTGTCTAAGTGTTCAGGTATATAGTGAGGCATTCTTAGGATGACCATAGAATAGTTACATTGATCACATATATTGAGATAGCAAAATGGTATTACTGTAACTATATTAAAAAATATCTTTAGGTAATAATTCTTAGTATGAAGCTTTATTGCTAAACTAACAAGACACTCAATGAAGAGGGAAGAAAAGACACTTTCCCTGAGATTCTAATATTGTATTTATAATTATCTCTTTACTGACCTCTTAGCTACTTGCTAATGGGTAACTCATACTATTTGAATGTATTCTTTCCTTGACATGACTCATACTTGACTCATGCCAAGTCCAATAATAAAACCTAAGTCATCATAACTCATAACTCTTCATCCATACTTAAGCTGCTCACTATACCTAGCTGACGTGTCTTTCAGCTACTAATTGTCCTTCAGCTCTCCTGATCTTACTTTCACAGCTAACAGTTCTACATTCATAGATAATGATAATTCTGTTTAGTCAATCGCTTCCTAGCTAAGCTATTTGACAGTTATATAACTGCATGAAATTATTGGCTTAACTAGGTTATAGGTAATTTATTAGCTTGCCACAAGTCACATTGATTATGCAAACCCTGTTTTGTCTTTTACTTACTTATAGCAAGTACTGTCCATCCTTATATTCAGTTCATTCTTGCTGAGCTATATATACTGTCCTTAACCCTATAAGCCCATAATTTGATTCAATGATAGTAACATCACTTTCATGTCCATGGTATTCCTGGTGAGGCTTGAGATGTTCATGATATATTTAGAAATATATTACTTAACAATTCAAGTTTTATTGTCCAAGATATTAAATATATAATCGCATGCTATCTCGTTAAATACTAATTAGAAAGTAATTCTAGTCCTCAGCAACAAGAAAACTCCACTCATAATCAAATTATCTAGAACTCTTAAATCTAAGTAGTATACACTAGTATTATCTATCTGTAACGTGGAGCCTTAAGGGGCAGGGACTATGGTTATAGCTCAGCAGTGGTGCACTGTTGTGTTATATACAGTTAATGCTCCAAGAGACGCATATATGTAAATCTAGGAAGCTGTTTCTCCCAGAAGTAGCAATTAGTTCTACATTAGAAATCGACATTCTTAAGCCATTGAAATTCAATCCATCACACATAGCAATGCTAAGCCTCCAGATATTGTTGACCTTTATCCTTGAGCCTTGTGATGTCATTGCAACAGTACTCAGTGTTCAACCTAATATCATCTACACTATTTTAGCAATCTAAAAAGGACTGGTCTTAGGGCTGGCCCTGACACTATCTCATAATATTTAAAACTTTTACTGCTACATCTTAAGAGATTGACTTAGGGTACACAGATTCTGTATATGGATTTAAGTACATGTATTTGATATTCTGCATTCAACAACTAAATAGCACTTATATAAGTCTAATACAAAATGCCAAATTTCAACAGAAACTAAAATAATCTGAAAAATAATCTAGAGTTTTATAAATCTAAACATCCATTTATCAATTTAGAAGATTTTAAGAAAGTATAACCATTTACCCTAAAGTGAACTAATATTAGTTATCAAAGAAAGTAAGTAGTTTTACTTAAAAAGACTAAGTGAAAAATTCTCATCAAAATTACAATCTAATATACTTATTAACATACTTGTCTATATAGAAAATTTAATAATTTAGAGTATATATTTGCTTTGAGCTCAGCGGTTAGGTGATTCCTGCAATTTTTCAGGCCTTTACATTATACATAGCTATTATAGAAGTTATACACAATTTAGGTATATCAAATATGTATACCTGAATCTATTTATAGAATCTATATTCCCTAAGCTAACTTTATACCTTAGTAAGTTCTATCACTCCTTATATTCAGTAATTAAGTAAAGTTAGCCTAAATACTTTTAGTATATGACTCTACATTCAATATAAGAGTTTACCTATCATCCTATATTCTTTTTAAATATACTCTCTTATAGCTTTCTTCTAGGCATCTGTGAAAGCACTTCTCATCTTCTTAATATACTTTAAATACATCTTGAGTACTCTGGAAAATAAGTAATTCCCGGCCACACAGATTGCTTCAAAGAAATTGAGTAGTGGGAGGCCAAGAAATTCCATATAATGAGACAACTGCACAAGCTGCTCACAGCCCCAAACGTTTAGGAATAATCTAGATAAAAGGTGCTCATTTAGCCACCAGCGCTTTTTGGGCGGCCACTGCTTTTGGGTGACCAACGTCAACTATATCAAATTTATCAGACCATGGCACAATGTAGATGTACCCAGAATAAAGTCAAATGTAGCGATACGTTTTCTATTGACTCTAAATATATCTCAAATACTTCAATGTGAGCTTCGGTAAATTCTGAGCGATTTAGGTAGTGTAGCACGATAATACTGCTGAGCCCTGTAATTAGCGTTGCTAGTGTTCAACGTTAGTTAGGCCTCCACTAAACGTGGTGCCTAGCATGGGTATACCCTCGTCATGGCTACACTAGACATTGTGTTACGATCTCAATAACGCGACATAAACATATTTGCGCAGTTCACGCTTAAGTAAAAATGCGGCGGACAGTATATCAAGTCAATATACAAAATTAAACTGAACACATCAAGAAGAGTTGGCCTTGAAATACCTTGATAAAAAGGTTTCAATTTGCTTGTAGTGGCCGCCCAAAAAGCGCCGATGGTTAAACGAGCACCCTAGATAAAAATGCCAGGTAGCGCTACGGTGATAAGCAAATCCTCCAATCATGCTAATAGATATGCATACATATTCATTGAACAATCCGCTTGGCTGATCGCATGACCACAGAGCTTGTGTAACCATGGAACGGCTCCAGCCTTACCGACACCTCATCCCCACTTGCTCTCCGCTACAACATCGGATATCTACCAGCAGAACCAACCTTTTCTTTTATGAATAGCTCCCATTGGCTCAACGGTATACTCACCACTCGTTCTTAACGCTCAGAATCTAAGTAATCTAGACTGACAACGGTATGAACGTGCGTGATACAGGTTTCACCGTTCTTTACGAGCCTGCTGCGGCGTCGGCATTGGTGAAGTATGACTCGCAACTAGATCCCAAATTTAGATGCCAATTTTTCCTTACTAGCATCGTGTTCATCCATGCTCTACAAGATCACCTGTGCAGAGCCTGGTCCTGCAAAAGCAAGAACCACGACAACGGTGGCTCAGCAACCCCTAAGAAGGACAGAGGGAAGCGAGAGAGGCTCTTGAAGCCTGTGTCTTCTCACCGCAATAATCCAGGTCCAGTGGGAAATAACGAGCCTGTAGGAAATACGGTCTTCTGGCTCGCAGACCTCCTCCCGGCAGACTGCCCGACTGTTCCCATACTCACCTTCGGGTATAATCCAAATCTCCAACGTCGACGACCATGAGGTTGCAAGGTACACGGTCTTTGCGCACTAAGCGAGATGGACCACAACAACACTTCGAGCCTGCGGAGCAACCATTTTTAGAGCTAAGGGCTCCTAAATTTTTTTTTTTTGGCGTAATATGTAATATAGCCTATTTTAAATCGTTTCTAAAAATTAGAAGTTTATAGCCTCAAAATTGACTTGGTAACATGGTAAGGCAAAAAGTAATGCCTTATTCTTAAACTACCTTACCACAAATGCTATGCAGTATACCATTTCAGACCTCTAGCTTTATCAATGTAATAAAAGTTTTAACAGACATCTGTTAATAGATTTACAAAGTTTCAAGTACTCAACTTCAAAGAATCATAAGAACATTTCTTATAAGTCACTTATTTTGATACACATATGATATTAACAATAACATGTATATACATGCTACAAACTACTATAACAACATGGTAGAGTCATGAAAACTTTGTACAAAGTTATTTAATACCTTAGAAATATGTTTATAAAGTCATAATTTTAATAACTTAATTTCTTTCTCTTCCATGTATCTTTACAATAATGAAAATAAACTACTCTTCTTATTCTCTAAACTGGCAAGACATAATTGCAAAAATATTATCTAAACTTAAACTGAATCCTTCTATAATCATTAATAAAGTAGCTACAGACTATAGAAACGGTTTAATAAGAACTCTTTAATGCTTTTAAAAAGGGAATTTATTTCAAAATCTTTAATTACTAAAGATTAAATCTTTTAAAAATATCAAGAATATATGAGAGAACACAGAACTAGATTTTTATAATAAATAAATAGTTGTAAATCTATTTAGAGCATTAAAAACTATAAAGAAATAAAGAGTCAAGAAGTAATTATAGACATTTAGAATACTAACTCAATTTTGTTAAGCTGAAGCTTAAATGAAAAAGTTAATACTAAAAGAAGTTGTTTTCAAAGTTCTTTTAATTATATTCTATTAGTAATTACCTTTACAGTACTATTTTGAATAAGCTAATATTTGAATAATAATATTCAATTCTAGAAATTAAAACATTATAAATAAATCTAATAAAACAAACATAAATTCTAAATCATATATACTTTATAGAGTACTTAAAAATACTCTACCAGCAGAAGAAAATATAGCAGGACCTTCTAATAGTAAGGTATTGTATCTTAAGAAGAAGAAGTAATCCTTTATTTACAATAATAAATTTACTTGTAGATATCTTAATTTTTTGAATTTCATAATGAAATTTTAAAATTACACTTTTTAGCTTTTTTGCAATACTCTACAGTTTTTATAATTTGTCAATTACTTAAAATTTAAGACTGCTATTGAATTGAAATGGTAGAATAGGCTTTTCGCTAAGTACGTAAAAACTATATATATATAGAGGTAAAAAGTTTTAAGACCAATTAATTATAATCTATATTGCTCAGTTTAAACTCTATTACAATGTTTTTATATATAAATAAAAGCTAAACTAGTGAAGAATAAATATAATAAAGAACAAGTATTTTATATAGCTACCTTCTTGTCATAAACATTCCGAGCCTCATCAAGAACACCATAAACACAGAAGTAGTGCCAGTACTGTTGGATTGGATCATGGATCTATAGGGTGAGGGACAACACAAACGGTTTGGCAAGAATAAACTGAATACGAGGACAAACGGTACTTGCTGTAAGTGAGTGGGAGCTAAAACAGGGGTGCATGCAATCAGCGCTCTCAGTGCAGGGAGCGTGACCTATAGCAACTCAATAAATCACCTACACCTCAGTCAAGGCAATGACCTCAGCTAGCTACACAACTACTAAGCAACTGAACCAGGAAGCGACTGACCAACAGGAACTATTACAACCAACAGACATAGAATTATTGGTTGTGAACAGAAGACCAAAAGAGCTGAAAGACACTTAGCAGCTGAACGACACATTAGCTATATGTAATGGGTAGCTCAGGTATGAATGGAGGATTATAAGTCATAGTGACTCAGGTTTCATTATTGAACTCGGCGTAAGTCAAGTGTAAGTCACATTAAGAGAAGAATACATCAAATGATATAAGTCGCCCATTAGCAGGTGGCCAAGAAATCAGTAAAGAGGTAGCTATAAATATAGTATTGAGATCTTAAAGAAAGTATCTTTCTTTTCCTCTTCACTGAATGTCTTGTTAGTTTAATAATATAAGCTTCGTATCAAGAATCATCACCTAAAGGTATCTTTTGATATAGTTTTAACAGGACCATTTCACTATCTCAGTATACAGAACTAATATAACTATCCTATGGTCATTGTAAGAATATCTTACCACATACCTGAATATTTAAACAAACTAGAAAACAAGACCCTATTAGAGTTAGATCGTTACACTTCTGTTATAATATAGGCTTTCATCTATTTTGACATACTGAATATCATTAAACTAAAATGCTCAACTTTAATATTCTCCCATTTCTCATAAATAGCTATAACAAGTATTTCCTAAGTGGAAGGAATATGGTCGCAATTGTTAATAACTCTTTTAAAGTAACTTCATATATTCTCTATTAAATTTAAATTAGGTAAACATGCCAGCTAATCCATTAAAGATATCTCTTCTTTTTTAAAATATACACAAATAATATAAGTATGATAATATGGTACTTTATTATACATAAATATCATTGATCCAACATCATACTTAATAGATATTACCTTAAGTAATATTATATCTTTCAATACTTTTTTCAAGTACTGTTTCCCATCATATACTTATTAATCAATACTAATAGTTCCTTCTAGTCAACAGAGATAAAAGACTATATTTCAATAGAAGTATAGTCACTCTTAAATATCAACTACAAACAGTTTTCCTCTAATTGTTTATCTAGTTGTTACTAAACTCAGAAAACTTGACTATCTAATCCAAGATCAACATTGTACATATTTATAAATATAACTTTTTCTTAGTCTATATCAATTCAATACTTATGTGTACTAGGAAATTAAAGATGTTTCGTTTTATACTCTGACTTTAAATATGATTTACAATATCTTACTTGTTTATAATATCTATACTTATTTAACATAGTCCTTATAGTACTTACATAGTAATGAAATTACTTTGAAAGTAATATTTTAGTTGCTATTCAATTATTAATAACTGCTTTAATTAAATATTCTTCATTTTGAAGACTAAACTTTATTAGTACTTCTGAATGAGGACAAGTTGCAGAATGGTCTTCTGGATTTTCCTGAGCTCACTTTAGAGTTTGGTAAATTGTTGATTTATGAAGGCTAGATACCAAACTTATTTTTTTATAGGAAAAATTAGCCTCCCACAGTATCACAACTTCATATACTTATCTTGGCATCCTGTAATAGTTGCCTAATATACTGGCTGTAACGTCTGTATTGTAGAGATGAACTCCTCCCAACATTGAGCTCCTACGTCCATTGCAGAAGTTTCGTTCAAATTTTAAATGTCTCAAAAATTGCGTAATTATGCAAGTGTTTCGAAACTTTATATCTCTATATGTACATACAGTGCAAAGTCGTGGTCGGATACGTTATGTCATATGCCCGCAGTCATTTTCACAGCTACCAGCCTGTTTCTAGAATTTATACGTAGAGCACTCTCCATATAGCTGTGCGCTTAAGCTCTCAGATTAGTAGTGGCAGTTCGTGACTATATGTTAGCCTCAGCGCATGAACACGTGGGATCCCTACTGGTATATCCCTCTAAAATTTTATATATCCTCCAGAGGGTTTGTACCTACGCGTTACTTCTATTATATGATCGCGGAGGCCTCGCATTATGTTATTGACTTCTGTTTGGTTTTCTGGAATTTCTATAAGTGCCTGGAACCAAACGAACTCCTCTCGTGCTCACAAAATATTCTCTTCTCCCCTCCGCAGCCAGCTCCTCCTTCCTCCTCCTCCCATCTCCCTCCCCTCACCTCTGCCCCAATTCCCCGTCCCTCCTTCCTCTCCCTTTCCACCCCACCCGCCACAAGCCCCTCCGTTGCACTCCCGAAAGCACTCGATATCTCTTCTCCCCCTGTCCGCCTTCTTCTCCCGTAGACGTCAAAGGTCCGAGCTCTAAATCTTTACCGCCATGGTCTCTTTGGACGGCATTCAGTTAGCCAGATGCCTATGAATAGCATTAGAAGACTAAAAAATCGCGTGAGTTCATACAGGAACTACCCCAACCACCCCCCTTTCTGCTCTGCCGCCGCCGCGTCATCTTTCTTCAATTTCTCTCCACCACCTTCAAGCCAGTTCGGTTCGGTTCGGGAGTGTGTCCAAACCACTTGGCCAAGCAACTGTACGACATATCTTATGCGCGCAGCTGCACTGTGATATAGCTGTCTTGAAGTGCCGCCGTATACACATGCGTAACCCGTGCCTCCCGGACTCGACCCGATTCCTGGGCCCCATATTGGTTGGGATTAAGGGCAATTTGCCCCCGTAGGGTTCATCGCCAGCAGCACGGATTCCGTACGCATTCAATACGCTAAACTAGAAAATAGTCCCTTTATGGCTAGAAATTGCCATTATCCCATAACTACATGACCATTCAGCCAAATTCGACTTATTCTAAACATGCCTGGCACCAGCCTACAAATAGCACACCCAACGTACAAATCCATGCAGCAACGCCAAACGCACCCTGAACATCCCCCTCCTTGACCGCCCACGTTACCGCAAACGCCAAACTGGCCACAACGAAGAAAACCGAGACGAACGTCCAGACCCGACCCTCGAGGAATCCCTCGACAAGGTTGATTCCCCAACCAACGCAGATACCTCCATCCCTGTTAACCTCCAGAGGGGTCCCACGTTTCTTTGGAATCCGCTGGTAAGTATTGGCCTCACATTCGTAGTCTTCCGGATGGTGGAAGAGGTGCATCAGGTATTGTTCTCCAACAGGGGGAATGAGGTCGTAGGCGCGGAATGAATAGTCCGAAGTGTCCTCAGGCGGCATGTCAGGGCATTTGCGAATGTCAACAACGTAGGTATGGTGGACCTCGAACTAGGTCCGGGTAAGTTAGACTTTGATGGGGTAATGTAAAGGTACTTTCTTAGGGTCTAAAATTCACCTGCACAAATTGGATAGTTCTGAGCCCCCTCAATCTCAGTTTCCTGTACCATTTCCCCTTTACTTTCAAATATCGATCTTTTAGCGCCATGACAAGGTCTTTGTCCGATCTGATCCTTCCAGGATGCATGTCTAGATGCACTAGCTTTGTGGTGAATCTTCTCTCGTTGATACACGCATGAAGCCAGTGCTGTTCCCCAAGACGGGTAGTATCTGTAACAAGGCCAGCATTGTTACGTTGACGAAAAGGGTAGTAGGGGTTTGTGTTATTGAGCTCCGAGAAGGGGATACTGCCAATATCTACTGATGTGGCCGAAGATGATGTACGGTGAGAGGAGGTTTTGTCAGTACGACTACTCGTGTCCGAAGCGTCGCACGACTGACCCCCTAATGGACGGCTTCGATGACGGTTGAGATGGCTTTCCAATTCTTTGGCAGCACCCCTCCGGACTTCAATGAAATCATCGAACAGCCGCTCTCCGCATTTCTACGCGTACTTAGTCATCCTAGACAGATTCTAAAGAGCTATTGGTATATAGACGTACGCATGTCCACCTAATACGTGTGTGGTTTGTTGGAATGGGCCGCTCAGGGCTATTCCTTCGGCTGAGGTAGTCAACTGATTGGACCACCTTTCGTAAAACCGCAGTACCCGTTAATTCTACCAACTTAATAATGGAGACCGACCCAATAGGGATAGACTTGACGTCACCGTCGGGCATTCTGTCATCAGCCGCTTCATGTCTAAGTTGAAGTCTAGGTATTTGCCGACTCTCCCCGAGTAGCTCCAAGCTTGGTGTAGCAGTAGTTCTATTGGGCTCCAACAAAGGAGTGTGTAGAGATTTTAGCGTACTCGACGCATCAGGAGTATCCATGGCCCGACCTAGATTTTCGTCCTAAGTGAATGTCAGTAGTTGACTCGAGGTTAATTACCAGTATTGCTCACTAGATCCACCCGTGTTTCAGTGCAATGGAATGACCTATTCCAGTCAACCCGAAATTGCGACGCGGTTGTGTTTTGGTTAGCCCGCGAGCTGGGCTGGCTTCCCCGAGAAAAGGGTATCTCAAAAGAGCTAGCAATTGGTGTATCTTGCTTGCCTTGTATTTGTTCGCTCCCAAGCCCCACACGGCATACTTCGCCCTCTCCAATTCGACTAACTGTAGGCGCAATACCCCCTGAATAGTCCTTGCCCCTGCTTTCGCGATAATCAGGTAGTTGGGTCACCGCATACTGACCAGCCCGAACCCCCCGCAGCTCTCCAGCAATGGAAGCCGGTCTTGCCCTTGACTCCGACTGCGTCCGGTGGAGGTTGGGAGTGGTACCAGCAGAAGCCGTCCTGACAATGTCCTTTTGCAGTGCTACCCCAACGAACTTCCGGTAGGGGTTATTGGAGCTAGGACGCCATTTCGTTAAAGGCTGAGAATCTAGGATACGTACATCCTGGTCGGGTTCAGCATGGCTTGCTTCCGGGTGTCTTGGATAGTGCAATGAAGATGGCATAGAGCGTTGCAACGCCGCGGGACGTGCCGCTGAACCACCCTCTAACATTACCCGTGGAAGTTGGTGCTCCATGCCACGGCCGATGCCTGCGAATCCTTGCTTGCTAGTAGCCCTTGTAAGCTGATGCTCATTCGGCGCAGGGCGTTGTGCTATCCGACGAGGTACCAAGCCCAGCGATGGAGCAGAAAATTGTGGGGGAAAACTCTTTCTTGATTGGCCATGACCAGCCTGTGCTGGTAGGGTCAGCGCCTCGAACTCATCGTTATTGCTTGCTTCCGCCTAGTGCTCAGCAATTGCGACTGCTGCGCGAAACCCACCCTGTTGCCTAATTACAGGAGAAGATGAGGCTGACGGGTCTGAGTCGGACGAATACGTATCTCGCCGCCCTCCAGAAGCCGAGCCCCGTGGTAACTGAGGATGCTGAGTTTGATGATTCGCCGGACTAATATCGTAACGGGATGGAGCGTCTCTGCCTCTGGAAAGGGGCTGTGTGTAAGCGAGCACAAACGGCTGGTTTCTTTCGCTCAGAGATCGTTTTAGCTCGCTCCAGTCCGCTTTCGAGCTGGCCCGCACAGGCCGGCAGCACCGACCATGCAGACTCCAACCGCCGTCCTCCCTGAATCCATCGATGAGGATCAGCTGTGCCTTGATGTCAGCAGCCTGAGGGCGTGCTCGCGGGTTCGGGTGAAGCATCTGACTAATCAGTGGTAACAACTTTTGAGCCGCCATAATTTCTCTGTCCGTAATGGAAAGAATATTTATGATACATTCGTGGCGCACCGGATTGAGATTGGCATGGTATGAGCCGGCCTCTGCAGAACGAATAGCTCTTAGGTCTTCTCTGGTCCTGTTAGGCAAGCAAGATGACCAGAAAATTTCCCAAAATATGCAGCCAAGCGAAAATATGTCTGCAGAACGGCCACTAAGCTGATGGTCCGCAACCTCTGGGGCAAGGTAAATCGGAGTCCCCCGCCCGCCATCGTTGGTCTGACTCGATAGCAGAGTTGAGAAGTCTCCCGAAATTTCGAAATCTGTGAGCCATAAGCCTTTCCGGGAGAGCAGGATGTTAGAGGGTTTGAGGTCCCTGTGTTTTATTTTGTTTTTGTGGAGGTAGGAGATCGCCTCAGCAAGGCAGCCGAATTTCTGATACAACCATCGTCTGGCGGACTCCTGCGTCTCTAAACAGCTTGTAGCCTCAATACCCAGTCCTGTGAAGCGGTGGATCGGATTTGGGTTAGTGCTGCTGAAGTGGGAGAGCTTGTTGCTCGTCTTGAATACATCCAAGTCGCTGAGGAAGGTCGCAAGATCGCACACTGCTACTGGCCACAGCAACAGGTTCAGGTCCCCCTTATATGTGAACGTTCCGACCAGCTTAACAATGTGGAGGTGGCTTAGGTTTTTAAGGCTCTTAGTATTTCTCAAACCTTCGGGGTGAGGGTTGCGCCGTGATTTCCACGCGAGGGCCACGCCCTTGCAGAAGGTCTTATAGACGGTCCCAGAAGCGCCAGAGCCAAGTTCGTCTTCACATTCCAGAGGAATAGTCTCATGAGCTGAGAAGTTGACATGGAACCCACGACCAGACCAGTCATCCCAAATAGTTGACTCTGCTTCCTTGGATGTCATGCCATGCTTCCGCCGCATGACGATCTTTTTATTTCTGATTGCCGTAGCATGTTGTGCCATCGTGGCTTACGCGAACCGTTGGATCTCCCGAGATTTGTACTTTCAGATAGAATAGCTGGGATTTCTGCCTCCGCAATGTCAACTAGACTTAAGTATCTCGCCCGGTTTTCGAGTCGACTTACTTGCGGTAAAATTGGTTTATCAGATTGATCCCGAGGTCTTTGCCTTGACTTCGTCGAACGATGACTGCGCGAGGTCAAGGGAAATTCGACCCCACGAAATTCATGCCTGAGGCCTGTAAATGTGATGCCTGAGGCTCAGAAACGTAGCGCCTTGGGCGACGTGTCACTGGCCGGCTCGTCAACATGCCAGATCGATCCATTTAGCTAGACACACCAAGTTCCGCAAACAGCTCCTGCATTGACCCGAATTCAGGGAACTACGCTTTCACTACGTGGGCTCTTCTATCTCGTATCAAGCCCCGCCCGATTGAGCTTTTCACCGGATATACTCGCTTCATTCCATGATTCTACGGAGTACTGATTTGGACCAACATCTCGCCCCCGCGTCCCCATTGGAGAGCACAGAAGCAATTAAGTCGCGTCCCTTGTCGGCCTCCTCTCAGCTAGGACATGCAACACAAGCCCCCACCCTGACTGCAAAATCCTAACGAATTAAACCCATTTCGTGTTGTTCCCACGTATGGGGTAGTTATAGTGATGCTTTGGTGATGCTTTGGGAGTTGGGGCACACGTCAGATTTTAATCCCACGCCCCGATTGAACATCGGATTAGAATAGATGGCTCAGCCACGGATTTCTAATTGCGCAAAGAAGGGTATAGTATTTCACGAGTGCTTATCCTGAATTTTGACGGTCGTTAATGGCATAGATGGCTTCGAAGTCGGTGGAATTGATCGTAGTTCGGCAGTGGTATGGCCCGTTCGAAAAGTCGTAGTGTTCAGGAAAGGTCGCATCAATTCGCGAGAAGAGCTGACTCACGAATGAACCCGCACACTTTCGGTTCGATCGTTCGGAATTTATATATCACCATAAATTCGGATTCTCCAATAAGTACCCAGATACTAATCCGCCTCCACACCCACAATAAAGATATCCGCACACACTCACCATAACGACCTCTCCGCGCCGCCCTCCCCCAACCGCCGCCACCTCGGCCGCTGTGATGCTTCCCGCCAGTCCTATCCCCTTTCCTATTCCTTTCCCTATCCCTGCCTTCCTCAATCCCTCCCCCCAATTTCCTCCCCCACCATCTCCGTCACCAGCGCAATCCCTCCCTTCTAAAGCTTCACGCAGTGATCAATTTACATCGCATTTCGCTAGCAATACCCCTCCGAACGGCAGTGAAAAAGACAAAAACCCGCGTGTACTGCCGGCAAAACTAGCCCCATAGCGTCCTTCTCCGCCCCTCCACCCCCGCACCATCGCCTCCTGATTTCCCCCCACGCCGTCTCGAAGCCAGTACGGGTTAGAGAGTTTCAAAGCCACTTAGCCAGGCGAACGTACGACATGTCTCCCAGTCGCAGCCGCCCTAAAATACTGGATTCCTAGAGTGCCGCCGCACGCAAACAACCACTCATGTGTAATATCCACAGGAGTCCTCCCAACGCATGATTGAAACCTACATACACGCCCACACAACGCCACAGCGGCGTTCATATGCCGATTCGGTGATATCCGAAGGTTGGCGTGGGCAGTCCGGGAGTTCAGCCCTACTATCTTGGAGTGGCTCATGACTATCGCACCCCCGCTAATCCCGAACCAGTGCCTTTCGGAAGTCGTTTGACCCCAAATATGGGAGTTTAGAGAGGTCGGAGGGAGGAAGTCGAAGCTAGCCTCCGAATTTCTGTGGTGTTCTGCTTCGCGCAAAGGTCAAAGGAAAGCTGACGGAACTAAGAGAGGGGAAGAGTCGAAACCCCTTTTACCCCCCAGATTGCCGTCCCGTGATCCATCTTAATGCATTTGCGAAAATCCCCTTCGCGTTAATGTTATTAGTTCACTTCATGTGCCTCCATCTCTTGCGTATTTCTCTGCAACTTCGTGGCTTTTCCCGCTTGTAACGCCAGTAAATGCTCCGGAGCAGTCCATCGACGCTCTCAGATCTTTTCGGAAGCATCTGCCAGCCCCCCGGATTGTCCGAATCGATAGAAAACCACACACGCGACACAAACCCAACATCCAACCCACTGCTAAAATATCCAAAGCTTCTCAAACACACCCGCACGCCAACACCTGAGGGCCATAAAAAAATATCACAATGCTCCAGACACTCATCACAGCGCCTACGCGCCACTCCAGGGACATCAGTGACAATTTAGGACCACCGTATTGATCCCAACTTGTTAGCACGATGTTTCTACACTTACTTAAGCAACAATTCAGAATCCGGTACAACATTTCGAGGGAGAGATTCGTAGCGGGAGAACAGAGACCGTATGTCCATACACCTAGGAGACGTGTGAAAGCGTGATGGTGATGTATGGGCACAATATGGATATGTGGCCAAGAAAAAAGGGCATATGCTTATAATAGCGAGGGCTGTGTGGCTAAATAGCGGCGGCATATTACCACAAGCCTTACGAAATAAACGATGGCACCGCGGTGCTCTATGATCACAATATCATGAGATACACCTTTCTTACCGGAGATATATGATCACGATACCAGGGAAAACTCGGGGGTCCAGACAGGGTATAAGGTTACAAACCCTGAAGGCAAAAATATGAAATCATATGCTCAGATTTGTTACCTCATCTTCTCCCTTTCCACCCTGATGTTTCTATCTCAGCTTTCTCCTTCTTCTTTTCTGCGGCCTCCGCACTCCCCCCACATCTGCCGTCTCCTCCCGCTAGAACTCTGCAAGCTCCCCAAACGCTCTCTTCCACCTCTGCCCGCCTCCCCTCTTTCCACCGCCCTTTTACACTTAACGATCATCCAATACCCCTAACATACGCTTACACGGATATCCAGTCACTTGAACAGGCTCACCTGGACCGAAGAAGATGAGCTCTTCGACGAGCTACTCATAACACGAACCCGCCGTTCATTAACCCGGACTATAACCACCCCCGGAGTGACCTAGAAAGTGTCATGGCCCGTGTACATACAATCACAGAACACCAAAGACCATGTCTACAACGATGAACACAACTCAAAGCTCGGCGCAAAGGCTTTCCAGACCTCCGTGCCGCCACCTCACGTCCTGCGGAGACCGTGACACCTCTCATGCACGGCACGACAAGTTGGCCGCCCAACCCGCCGAGGCAGACCTACTCCCATCAAGCATACGATCACCGCGACCACAGCAAGAAACCCATACACAACCGCCGCTCAAACCCCCAGAGATCAAGAGATGAAGGTTCATCTTTACTCCGAAGATTTTCGTTCGGGATATTTGGAGACAAAGGAGGCGTGAAAGATTACTCCACGTTGCGTAAGAAAAATCAAATCACGATATTGAGATATCTCAGCAAACATCTCTCCTTTATCTTATCCATTAGCCACTAACCGCAAAACAATTCTAGTCCATCGGACTCTGCAATCCTATATCTTTTAAGTTGATCTTTGCCTTCCACGCCGTGGATATCCTTGGCACAGACATCACGCACCTCAAATATAAATTTAATACGAGGGAAGCTGCCAGGACATCATAGCCGATGAGTCAATCTATCGTGACCGCATATTTTATGCTCCTCCCATACTCTGCGCGAGAACTTTTCATTATTCATCTACTGAATAAGAAAAGAATTACTCACAACCCCCAACGCACTCACCTCCGACACTTTTTCTCTCCCGCAGGAGATGGAGCCACAAACCAACAACCAAGTTCACTCTACTTCTGCTACCCGTGCCGTATCCATCCGTCAGCGGTACCACTACATCTCTATTAAATATCTATCCCAACCCGTCCATCAAGCAAACCGAAGAGAAAAGGCACCCAAACACCCCTCCCTTACCCCTCTACTCATCCCCCTTCTAACCGTCCTCTTCCTTTTACTACACCTTCCATCCCCCATCTACAACGGCGGGGCATCCACATCCTCTAAACACTGATCAACCCTCATAAGCCTCTTCCCTGTCGCCTTCGCCAACCTAACAAACTCCGGCAAATACCCCACCGTACTCTCATAGAGATAATGCATAACCACCAGATTCCCGCCCTTTGCTAAATCCGATTTGAAAGCATCAAGTTGCTTCTCCGGAGTTGAAGTCTCTGCCCATACCCAATCCTGCACGTCGACGCTCCACTGGACGAATTTTGAGCCGGGGATGAGAGCAGCGAGGCGTTGCCGTACACGAGCTCCTTCAGTGCCGAAGGGAGGACGGAAATATTTACCTAGATGGCAATACACTCGAATTAGCACCCATTTAAATCAACGTTAAGAATTCCATCCCAACTACCCAAGGCGGCAACGCCAGGGATGGGCGGAGGAGAACACTCAGAGTTGGATTGCACGAGTGACATTTAAACCCCTCTACAAGAAATCCTCAAGACGGAAGGGGTGCTTGTGTGTCAAGAGTACACAGGTGAATGTATGTAGAGGCAAGGAGGAGGTCAGTAAAAGCTGTGTGTGGTGTAAAACGGAGGTGCGCGTGGTGGCAAAAAAGATGGATGCGGGTAGTTGCACAAAAATGGTATGCGTATAGCAGTACAAAAACCAGGGTGCGGTTGCGATGCAAAAATCAAGTGCGTATAGGGAGCACAAAAAGCGGGCGCGGAATAAAAACGGTGTTTATATAGCAGTGCAAAAGGTGGAAGCCGATGGCGGAGCGGAACGATTGTGCAGGCACAGCAAGCGCATAGATACAAGGAGTGCCGAGTAAAGGGAACTTCCGGTGCAAAATGAGGGCGCGGGTGTTTGAAAAAGGGGTGCGTGCAGCGGTGGATGTGTGCGATAGGAAAAGGAGGATCCGCAGTGCGAAGAGGGTGTGCGTATAGCAGTAGGAAACCGGAGTACGTGCAGCGCCGGATGCGTACAGTGGCGAAGCACTGTAAAAAGGATGCACAGTTCAAAACAGCGGTGCGGGTGCGGCGGAAGAGGGAGTGCCTATAGCAGGTGCGGTACAAAATGAGGAGGCACATAGCCGTTCAGAAAGAATGCGCAACTCAAAAGGGGAGTGTAGCAGTGCAAAAAAGACGCGCAACTAAAAACGGGGATACTAGTACCGCAGAAAATGGAGTCCGCACTAAGGCACAAAACATGCATAGGGACAGTAGCGCAAAAAGGGGCTAACTATACGCAACCCGCAAAACGGACGTAATGCGAATGAATCCCGAGATATCAGTGCAAAAGCATCCCCAGCAACCAATACAAAAAGCATACAAACTACTAATAGTCATACACGCAGCACTCCAAAAAACAGGAAACCCAAATACCCTCCCAGCAGGCCTCCACAACCCACTCCTGACATCCCCAAAACCTTGCAAAAAATACATCCCAATTTTACTCACTTTGCACACCCAGCGTCTCCTCCACAGCCTGAACATCCATCTCAATTTCCCAATCAATCCCGCCCAAACTCTCCAACCCCTCCATCGGCGGATGCGTAAACGAATGAAGCGCAACCTGATGTCCCTGTCCGAGAACCTCCCTATAAACCGCCGAAAAATTCGTCGTAGGATCCAACAACCCCGCACCAACCGTAAAAAACGTAACCTTAACCCCGGCATCCCTCACCATCCTCAGAACCCTCTGCGCGTAAGTCGGCTCTCCATCATCAATCGCAAACGCAAAAGAATTCGGCCTCGTACACGCAAAAATCAACGGCGCAGTCTCCAACTTACTCGGCACCAACCACCCAGCAGGAACGGTCCTCACAATCTCAAT
Organism: Nothomitra cinnamomea; assembly: GCA_022345685.2. Lineage (NCBI taxonomy): Eukaryota > Fungi > Ascomycota > Geoglossomycetes > Nothomitra > Nothomitra cinnamomea. Next base: position 137,273 of record JAJDMX020000035.1, on the reverse strand, counting down.
AACACTCACAACCGTCGTCTCTTTAGTATACCACCCCTTCAACCCAAACCCCACCGTCCTCCTCCTATCAATCCCAAAATGCCTCAACGGGACATAAATATCAGTCCTCGCCGCATTCGAATACCTCGCCGCCTCGACATCGTCCCATGTTTCCGGATACGGAGCAACATTTTCATCACACTGCTGGTTATGCTGCTGCATTGCAATCGAGAAAGCCGCACTACCGGCATACGCGATATGGAGATATCCACCATCATTCGCCGTAAAATCCGCACACCTATCCGTGACTTGGGTATACCACGACAAATCTGCATTCCCTTGCATATTGAACGTAATCTTCCCTCCAGCAATCTTATAAGTGCCTGGTTCATCCCCTCCATGATAAAACCCAAGTGCATTCGTATCCTTATTAGTGAACCTATCAATCACAATGGCTGACAGCCCCGTAGTCACCGAAACCGTCGCTGAAGGCTCCACAACAACCTTATCCGGAGTAACTGGAAAAGGAGAACCCCCACCAGCCCCACAGTAAAACGCCAACGGTCCATATGTAACCGGCTTATTAAACTGACTAAAAACCACCGAAGTAACATGCCCTGTATCCAGCCCTACAAACTTCTTAAAAGGTATAGCATAATACCTCTCCGTCCCATCAAACACCCACCCCAGATCCTTCGTCGTCCTCGTATGAGAAACTGGATTATCCGAATCGCACGACGGACTGGTTTGCACCTCAATCTGGAACGTCGTCCCAGCAGGTGCTTTGATATTCGCGCCTAGTCCACCGTATTTATCCGTAGCAGAGATGCAGTCAAACTGGGAGTACCAGTAGGAGTCTCCATTCTTCGGCGTATAGGTGACGTGGTTATTTGAAACAACGACGGACTTCATAGTACCATCGTCGGAGGAGGGCTGTAGCATTGCATTATAGAATAAAAATGTCAGGCGAGATTGGGAAATCCAGTCATCGACGAGGAGGTCCTTGGTGCATGGTACTGCGTGGACAGTTGGAGTCAGGTACGTGGAGAGGAGGAGGGCTGCTAGTGCGGGGAGGGAGGTGGTTCGGAATCTCATTCTGGCTGAAGGGTAGAAAAGGCTGAATGGGGTAAACGAATTGAGGGCGTAGTGGAGTAGCGGGATGAATGAGTGGGTGAAGCCCGTTGAAAATGAAAGGTAAAATCGAATCCGGCAGATTACTTTTGGGCGGCAGAGTGGCTTGACTTTATCGACAATCTGAAAATGAAACTTCTTCACCGTAGCGTCAATCTATGACAGTGATACTCCTCCGTCTTGTTAAGTCTGGATATCTTGCAACCGCCGTGTCGTCATGGTATTAATGAGCTTACCGTTTAGTTGGATTAGAAACGGAACTAGATCTAACAACAAAGCCCATCGGTGCGCGGATTGAAGGAGAGGGAGTAATTGGGTGGTAAGTGTAACAACGGAGTTAAATATATCTGTTCTGTTGGTCTGAATAACACGACTCCGAGATTCTTTGCGGAGGCGAAGCTTGAAAAACGCAAAGTAGGAATATCTCAGCTGAGTATTGTATCATTCAACGGGAAACAAAGCGTCTGTAAGAGACAGAGACACCACAACTGAGCCAACACCTGAGCCACAAAACCAATAAATGTAGTGTATCGCGAAAATTACGACGTGCGGTTTTATCCACGGTCCTCTGCCAACCAAACCTCCTTACACAAGAAAATCTACGATAACACACCGTTACATCACCACATCAACAGACTTAAGAGAAACCCACGCAAGGAGCAGCTCGTGTAGCCCTTCGCGGTCCACAACGCTCCTCGATTACGCGTTCGCGCTGTGTTCGTGAACCAAGAAAAAAGTCGCCTCTACACCAATATGTCGTGCGACGTCGTGATCTTGCCCTCGCCCGAAATAAAAATCTGCCGAAAAAAATATATACTTCAAGCTACATCTCATATGTACCCCACGAGTACGTTCACAGCCAATCCCCTCAAACCACCTCTCACCAATACCATCCCTTCCTCGGGAACCACAAAGTAGAAATCGATCCCCGTCCGCGTATCCCCGATTAAAATCCCCTATCGGCATCGCGATAACGTAACGAAAAAAAATTCCCCGACTACAAATGTCATACGAGTTTAAGTTTACCATGGGGATCTACCTGCCATCTCCGCAAGCGCTTCGCCGCAAGCATGTATATGCTTAGGACAACAAGGACAAATTTTCCAAGTCTTCCTCAACCGCGCCGTACATAGATGTCGAGAGTAAAAAATATTTCGTAGAAGAAAACTTCACTACACCATACATACACGTCCAAAATCCCTCCCCTTAGCAGCAAAAAGTTCCAGTAAAGAAAAAGAACATTTACCATTCCCGCCATTTCTACCATTCTACAACTCTCGAGAGTCAACAAAGTTTCACTTTCCACAAACCCCCGTCAAACACCTCGCATCCCACCCCTCCCAGTCCGCGGGCCTAAGCCTAATAGATAGACCCTAATCTACGAGGTACAAGCCAGACGAAACTACTGCACCCACACTCCTAAACCTACCCCTCGAGCCGTCCCGCAAATCGCCACCACAAAATCCACCGCCCTACACATAGCGCACTTGATCCCCTCCATGGATTCACCACCTAGATCTTCGCGCACATCTACAGAATCCCCAAGCCCATACACTAGAGTATATTGGCACATGCGGCACGCAGCGGGCGGTGAGTCAAGTTGCATCATGGCGTTTTGAGATAAACCAGACCCCGTCCCTAAGGGGCGTACAAGGATGGTGTACAGGCACATGTGCAGTACCTCTAGCGATTCGCAGCTCCAAATCCCAGTCCCCGCTGCATCGCACTCAAAGCGAGGGGCAGATAGGAACCTTGCCCTGCCCTTGCATGGACTTCACGTCATGTGTTGCACTCGCTGCGGACCTCAAAAGCGGTCTCGGTGAAGAGGAAGGGAGAAACTCGCTCACAGAAGGTTAGTGTCAGCCCTGGCACGCGTGCCGGCCTCCACACATCATACACCCACTGAAAAAAAACCATCCCAAATAAGCTAATCCCCCCGTAGACCCTCCGCGCCAGTGCCTCTTTTTCGAGAAAGGACAGGATCTAGGGAACCGAGTCGAGGAGACAGCAGAACGGAAAAGACGGAATCTCGGCTCATTCTCGGGTATCAAGGAACCAAGATTTCTGTGGATATACGCAGGAGGCCGTGTGGTACGACGCTGTAACGAAAAAAAAAGCCCGAGAGGGAAGAGGCCAGCCACACGAGGAGAGTTCTGGTATACCAAGAGCGGCAAGACGGGAAAGCCCACCTCGTTGACTCCCTTCCGGTGTGGGAAGCGGTGAGCTAAGTGCTGTATCTGGTACACTACATACTCCATACAGCGCAGGTACGGTACGCCCGTTAAACTGACAATAATGTCCTCTCCTAAGCGCCCACACCTCACCACACTCGCAATCCCCATCTCCACCTCCACATTCCATAAAACCCAAACCCAAGGTTCACCTCACCCAGGACCTCGAACTGGGTGAGCATGACTGTACCAACTATCACGTCACCATCTCAGCCTCGTCCCATCCGTTCCCACGATTCAGAGAGCTAAAGCTCGTCCCGGCATGGGTGCCTGGATCGCGACGCTAGGCGAGGTGCACATACGCATTTCTACGGGATGGACGGGGTGGTGACGGTTCCGGGGATCGAGATTGTAGCGTGGTGTAGCGGAGCAAATTATGGCTCGGCATGGGGATGGGGATGGGGATGGGGATGGGGGTTTCTCAGAAATCGAACAATCACAAAATCCTCACGCGCTAGGTCAGGTTCGCCAATATCAAGATCCTTCCTACCCTTGGACATACATAATCTACAGAAAATCCTCCGTGCTCCCTACCACACACAGCAGAGCACAGCAACAGCCAGGGTTTCGTCCTGCAGGAATCTGTGGTTGCCAATCTATCCCCCGTAGCAGCCGGAGCAAAAGCTCGGTCCCGTGGCCCAGTGTGTCGGGTTCGGTGGTTATTAAAACTACGCATAAGCACTATTTCCTGCTGCAGAGGTGTGGGTAGTTACAATATCCAGATCTGGAGCGTGTAGACGAGAAGGATGGTTGTTGGAGGTTAAAGAAAAATTGGATGTGTTCTTTTTGATGAATTAATTTGAAACGGAGGGTGGACATGAGGATGGTATGTGTTTAGGTTTCCCTTGACAGCGGTAGATTGCGCGCGTTTTTATGCTTACGTGGAGAAGAATAGACGGGGTGGTATCGCTGGTGAGAGGTCGTAACTGAGGACTATTTACTCTAGACGGTTGAAGGACCAACCCTTCACATTCTAGCCACCCTCGATAGGATACCGAATAACAGCGGAAACCTATCTTTGAGCCTGCCCACAGCGTCCAGACTCCTACGTATCCCCAGAAATTATTTGATCCAACCGATACATGCTCAGTACTACGTACATATCCCGATAATAACCCGAAATCCCTCAACATACGGCAGGCGAAATCTACCAGACGGTCGGGACGGAAGTTAAATAAATTACCTTTTCATATTTTCCATTTCTTGCACAGCGGCGGGGTGGAAGGGTACGTACACGCCCAAGAGCTGTGAAATGGATATGGTGTAGGTTTCTCCACGGGTAAATTATTTCATCACATGCGCTTTGATTAAGGCTGGCTTACGTAGGCCATCCAATCTACTGCGCACACCCGGCACCAAACAACCGCTAAAATCCACATCACACGGCACGGCTCTATTTTGTGGGTGTGAAACGTTCGGGCCGAACCCTCAGAGCCAAAAAAATGTGCACCTACATCCGAATCCGGCGTACAAAAATCCCGAGAATTCGGTTTCGAATGTGACAGAGCTTGGAAAAGTCGCGGTTTTATGTGACGGTGAGTATCATTCAGCCGCAGAAACTGACCCTAAAAAAATTGATAGATGACGGCGGCTCGGCTCTTTTTTGGTTGTTTTTTTGCGCGGGGAAGAGGGAGAACGCACGTCGCAAGATGCGGAAATATCGGGTGATTTCGCTGCGATAGCGGAGAGCACACAGTCGGGGCTAGGTATTGAGTTTTTGAGAGCTCTTCCCCGTCCGGCGCGCTGTTCGTAAATTCATATATTTCTCTTGGGAGCCCGGGGCTCCGACGTCGGGGGTAGTGAGTAGAGAGCACAAGCCTCCACCAGATCAAATGTGTGTTGTTAATGTAGGGTATATGTATGTACAAGTACAATAACTGAGCGTGTAAATGAGCATCCACCCTTATTAGGCTTAGTGCTGCATAAGTGGACGCTCACTTACGCGGTTAGCTATTGTACGTCGATGAATCCATTTACCTGTGCCGTTGTCGCTCTCGGATTCGGCAGAGCCGTATATATGCCGGAGTGTGCATGCGTGAGCGAACAAGCCACTCCCGTCGTCCCCATATTATCTCATGCAACGAGTAGATACGGCCTACTCTGCAGTAGCCGGGACACCCATACGCATGAGTTTATTCAAACGTATCATCTCGTGAGTACGGCCTCCACCGAAACGTTAGTCCAGTCCGGGGTTTCGAAATAAGGAAAGACATATATTGATCTAAGCATTTTTAGGTAAGAGCGGTTTTTGACATAAAAATTCCTGGAACATATCTTTACTGCCTAGACAGATGTGGATTCTTATCGGAACGAAACAAGTCACGAGATTACCTTCCTGCTACATACATAGATAACGGTTACCTGAATTCGAATCGGGCTGGATATCAGACCGCTTTTGGTCTATGTGTGTGTGTGTGTGTGTGTGCGTGTTGAATCCGTGGTTACTTGCTGACTGATTGTTTGGGAATACGGGTTCGTCTCATCATCGGGGGTCTTTGCTCCATCGTTAGTTACGAGAGCACGTTTTGGACTAATTTGGGTGCATGGGGATAATACATGATACACATTGTCCCCCCCGTAATCTACATCCCGAAAGGATTCCGCCTGGCACATGTTCGATTTTGTGGGGAAAAGCTGCAGGTGGATAACAGGAAAATGGAGGCAGGACAAAACCGTATATATTTCGAATCCGCCTGACCCTGCAGAAGCGTCCTTGAAGGATGGAGTGCATCGATGTCTTAATAAAGCCCTTGTATTATAATACTGGATTAATATATCAAATCACTCCCGGGCATGTACGAAGTACCTGATACATAACTTGCCCCGAATACATACACAGCACGTGCAGTAAGACCAGAGCAAAAAGGCCCGATCTTCCAAACATGCCCACCGTTTCACGAAACATCCCTGGAAATAACACAACACAATGAATTCACCCCTAGAAACAATACCAACACCGCCACTAATTATTTACCCCAACAAATTCTAAATCAATCTCCACAAGCCAGACATCCGCAAATTATTTCCCCGAAAATGACAACTCGCTCGCCCACTCCACCCAACATCCCAAGCCCTACATCCAACATCTTCTGCAGCAGAAACCCACCCGAATTTTACTCCATGCACAATGACCACATCAGCAGATCGTCTCCATTCTCAGCCTTGCGTCCGGACAAAGCACCGTGTACCAAGTCCCTACACCAGCAGCAGCGAACTACCCACGGCCAACTCCTGCTCCTAGATGTACATACAAGAAAAGCTTTCCCGGAGGAAATGCGCAATACCCGGGCGATAACCCGAAGAAGCTTGACACTTCCATATCAGGGAAACCCATGGGTCGCTGACTCTAAACGAGGAGGTATTCCCCACATTTCGCTTCCCCGGCGCTTACTTCATGTATAATTTCAGTATGTATGGCAAACTCTGGTTAAAGAATATATCCATTTCATTTCAAAAATATCAATTCTTCATTCACACTCCCATCCATCTCGTTATGTGTACTAATATCCTATCCTAGCCATCTTGACAACGACCCCACCATCCCGACCTAAGAAAGTCATCTTCCACCTATCGCACCATCCATCTACAAAAGCAGCCCAGCAGCTACAACCAACACCCCTCCAACCCACCCGCCAACCCTCCCAACCCTCTCCGCACCACTCGCCTTCGTCGCACTCGTAGTCGCCGCCGTCCCTGTCGCACTCCCCGTCGCCGACGCACTTCCCGTCGCTGTCGCTGTCGCACTCGTCGAATTCCCCTCGTCACTTGAATTCGCAAGCGCCAACACCCCTCCCTGCGGTGACACATCCGGATTAACATTCGCAGCGGCAGCCTTGGCGGCGGTCCTAAACGCATCAATCGTCTCGCCCGTAGTCGGGGCATTAATAGAGCCGACCATGCCGGATTGGCAGTGACGTTGTTGCGAGCAGTAGTAGTAGATGGGCGTGGTGGAGTTGATGGTGATGGTGAAGTTTGACGGTGGGTTGTGGGTGGGCATGTAGCCAGAGTAGATGAGATCCGAGGCGGCGGGGGCGCAGGGGGTGGAGAAGGAGGAGGAGACGACGGAGTGGTTCTGTTTTTTGACACGGGGTTAGTATGGTTGGTTTGGGAGCGATCGGTGGAGTGGGATGATCGGGGTTATTAGGGGCTGCTCACTCCGGCGATGAAAGAGAATTCGACTTGGTCGCCTACTGCGGCGGTCAAGGTGTCGGGGGAGAAGATGATAGACTTGTTGAAGCCGACGATGACGTTGTGGGTAACCGCGAAGGCGGTAGTCGCCAGAAGCGGAGCGACGATTGCATAGGAACGCATGGTTATTTCGATATTTGATCTTTTTTTTGGGATCAGTTTAGGATTTGGGGATGTTTTAGTACTGTAGAGAAGCTTTGTGTGTATGGTACAAAGAACACAGGAAGAACGAGTGAGTCTTTTCTTATGAAGGGTGCCTGAGTTTTGAGGGTTGAGAAAAGTGAATCTCGTTTCCGGGTTTCAAAACGTGTAGTGAAGAGAAACAAGGGCGGTAGACCCGACAGAAGGCGGTTCCTAACTCCTCTTTTAAGTGCAATTCTTCAACGCGGAGCGCGGATCTCTCCATAAGTAATCAATTCCGTGCGGTTGGTAGCCTGTCCTCCGCTTCAAGTCCCTACTTCGTTTAGCCCTGCTTGCGAGCTTGGCCAAGGCGCGTTTGAAACAACAGTGAGGAGAAGCCGGGCCAACAACCGTAACATGAAAGGGACGCAAACGAAAAGCACAGAGTCCGCCCGTGAGGAGGTCTGGCCCCTACTCCGCAGAGCTCGCAATAGGCACGACCGAACTCGTCTTCGCTTTCTGCGTCCCATTTGCTTTTTCGGAATATAGCCTAACGATGACTTTGGCCAAACACGACGCGAGACCTCCGCCCTAGGCGTCCCTAAAAGTCTTATTCCAGGTACCCGCGTAGCACAGCCTCAACGCCTCCGAGGGTTGGCATCCATTTCCGGACTGCTTCCCCACCGTGTACGGAGTATCTGCCTTCGATGTTAAGGTCGGGCGCTTCCTGTCCACGGCATTCTTCCTCCGACGGCCACTCAGCGGTGGGGAAGATAGAGATGGAGGAGCAAACAAAGTCGCTTGAATGGATCAGATAAGAACGTGTGTGTACGCATATCTGCAGTGAGACAGGTGTGATGTGCGTGGGAATGCCAACGCTAGAGGGCTGAGCAAATGCAGGAGGAAGAAAGTGCTTGGCAGAACACACGCTTAATGTACGCGAGGTCTGGAGTATGATATACCTTTCGCACAGAGCGCACTAGTTCAGCTGAGGCACATCAATGTTCACCTCCAGGCCCTGCGGGTGGTAGAAATCAAGGCCGAGATAGCTGTGGCCTCAGAGACCGGAGACGTAGAAGCTCCGCGGGATAACTCTAATTGACACCGCTGTCGCCCCAAGGGCTGTGTAAAGCCTGCAAAAAGCCCACGTTTTTGTGGTGAAAAGTAGTTCCAGACGCCAATGGGACCTGCTGAGTCAGGCAAGCCAAGAAGCATGAAGCTTTGATCAATTCGAGCAAGAGCTGCTTTTCGCATTTTTCGTGCGGTAGGGGATGATGCAGCAGAACGAACACTATGCATAGAAGGGGAGCTCCATCGCCGGAATGCCACGAGGGTACGACGGGCGGGCGGCGATGCCGGTCTTATAAACTCTACTCTACGACACTTGAGTTGGTTTGCGTGGGATTCCAGGCTGAACCACGACCCTTAAACCTGCGCACATAAAAAGCTTGAAAAGAAATTTGAAAGGTACGCGGCAGAGCTTGACGAAGCATTAACAGAGGTTCGTCTAAGCCAAGAGGGCATATCTCACACCCAATTACTGTGTTCTTGCTTTGCCCTTGCCCTTCGCCAGACGTCGTGTCGCTAAGACATTCCGGTTCAGGAAATGCCATCCCTCAGGAAACATAGAGGGAATTTACAGCGAAAAGAGCTCCCCCCCCATTTTAGAGATGTGATAGAGGGGTCCACAGTGATATTTGATAACTGAGTGAGATGTCGAGGGTTGACCCACTATCGCCACCGCTGCAATGCTGGTATGTGATCTATGAAGAAAAGTGGACAAATACGAGATGGACGACCCCGATCTGATTGTGGCACTGAGCCTGGTAAACTGCGGCGAGCGAGATGGGGAAGGGTTGGGGATCGTTGCGACGGAGGCTGTATCGTACAAAGTGCAAACGCCGTTATGCAACACTGCGTATCTAAGGCGAGCGCTTTACACCATATGTATCATCCGAGGTTCGATTCGAGCAAAATCGCCAAGTACTAAGGTATCACGACTGGCATTCGTTGAGTGGGTTTCTGCACCGACTACTTTCAAATTTGCCTGCAACCCATGTATGTGTCACCCTCCGAGAAATTCCCTGAGCGCGCATTGGATACCTCGCGTAGAATATTTCAATGCTGTTGGCCGTCGCTCCCTGCAGCAGGATATTGTCTAACTCGTGCTCCGTGCTCCGCAAGCTAGGCGGAGGGGGAAAATTGAAGATCGTGCAACCATCGGCGATCAACCCCTCACTCGCACAACATACCCAATAGAAGAATGATTAAACATTTAAAATTGTAAATCGGAGATATTCTGCCTGTCGAACCAGCGGTCAAGTCTGGTTTCTAGTATATTCCTTCATTTTGTTTGGCGCGGTTAAGGATGGGAGGGATCCTTTTTTAATCATTTTGTGATGAGATCCTCAAAGTCAAAGAGTAATAAAGTGCAAAGTTGCCACGTCCGGTGTTCTAGGCGTTGTATAGCATGTACTCCGTGCTGCGTGCCTCGCACGGAGTACTTCGGGTGCCATTCAGAGGTCTCATATAGACGAAAGCGTAATGGTGGCCTTGGTTTTGTGTGAGGAGGACGCCGCGAACGGCAAGCGCCTGACGCGCGTGACCCGTCGCCGATCATTCAAGTCTTCTGAGCGGCCACAACGAAGATATTACACAGTCAGTCGACGAAACTGGCTCGTGCTGTCCTGTACCACCAAACAGCTACCGAAAGCACAGATTACGTAGATTATTCGCTAGCCCGCTGTGCACCACGAGGCGATGTGTCAAGGTATTCTCCTTGCTCGCAGCCGAGCATTAGTCCATTCTTTTTGCGGGGTTTCTTCAGAGCCTTACGCCCACGCAGTATGCAGCTATTCATCAATAGAAGCGCAACGGGCTTTCACCGGCGCTGCGAAATATCGGCAGCAAAAACGAACGAAAATGTTCTGCACTCGGCACTATCTCGGATTTGCCTCCCTGACAAGAGATGTCTCACCGAGTATGGGCGATGAAGCGATAGGGTGGGCAAGGCAATCAAGCACGCATTATTACCCCAGGCTCGGAGACTGACCCCAAAAGTCGATCCGTCTAGTTTTGGATGGTGGTCTGCCTGTGGTGCGGCTGAAAACCTAGATTCCATATACTTCGCCCCGAAAACGCGTTCTTGTTCGGTCCGAACCCTCTTGAACGGGAGTTTGAGCGTAAATTATAAACGTGAATTGTGAATTGCAAATTGTATTCCATAAGGCTTTTCAACGCCGCCGACTAATGCCGGTGATGCCCCCAAGGCTGTGAAGAAGCAAAGTATAAAGTATGCAGTAACCGAAATCGGCGGCAGCCTCGTCTTCCATTGAGTTCTCATTGAACGCATTTTAATCAGGGCTTTTGACAGAAGCGTCCAAAACTGCTGGTGTGACGGCAACCTCGGGTTCTAGCTGCAACAAGGGACTTGCGACTCCCGTCCGATTGAAAATATTTCGGCATCTCCCCGCCAAGCCAATCCACAGTTGCCGTACCGTGTGTTCCCTTTTCTTCGAAACTCTCATCTTAAGAGTTCAGTTTTGGTTTGATCCTTTAGCTCGAAGCGGGAAGCGTAACGCCATAAGCGGCACAAAAATTCCTTTGAGAGGTGGATTGAGCGTTTCTGTCTACCCGAAGCATCGGAATGACCCTGTCAACGGAGAGTCTTAAAACGATCGCCTGGGTCCTGGTACCAACCGAGACAATATCGTCATGCGAATAGATGGCTGTGGGGCCAGGGCAGAGACATGTCAAATTTTGGGCTGTGCTAGTCAGTTAGAGATGGTTACTGCGTAGAATTGCCTCGTAAAAGCGGAGGGCGAAAGCGGGCCGCGAGTCGGTTCGTGCGGTCGTGCAGTCGTGTGGGTTGCCCGTGGGGGATGTACGAGTTGCCTGGAGGATGCTGCCTTTTCGGCCTTTTCGTCAACATGGATGTTGAACAGTTGGCGGGAAATGTCGACAGCCATTTGTCCATGTGTTGCTATCCGCGGCGGTCGTGCTCTGAACATTTGTGGCGACGCTACTTTGCAACCCACACGCACCCACCAAAGTCAGATTGACCCAACGGAGAGGGACCTCGTCTACGCAGTAGGTGCATCCTTTTTCTGCCCATGTGGGGTACAACGCACAAGGGTATACCCACTCAGGACCATAGCTGCCCGTAGACACCCTATGGTGTACAACATACGCCTAGTCTGTACTCGTATGCGTAGGCCTAGTAATGCCTGAGAGGGCGCACGCACGTATAGTCGCACCGCAGTACCACAACACAGCAACCCATTTCAAACGACGACGACGACTGGATATGCGTCAAGCTATGATGCGAGGCGGCGGAAGACGACGATCAGGGCGAGTGAGGCATCGTTTGCTGCTGCGTACTTGCTACATGATTAGTTTCGCTATTTAAACTCGTAATTCAGGACGCACACTGTACTTTCTTTTAGTTGGGTGCCCAGCCAGGTGGTTTGGCTAGTTTAGCTAGTCTTGCTAGTGGGAAGTGGCTGGCCCACTAGCTGGGCTTCCGGTCTCGAATGAAGCTTTCGAGGCCCGCCTACAACACTATCTTCATCCGAGCGCGGGTATACCACCGCGTACACTTACAGGTAGAAGCCGTCTGTTGCCCACGTCCGGCATGCCTAGGCTTCTTAATTAGGCTTTCCCAGGGTGCGGCCGGGATCAACCAGGATCAGCCAGGATCAAGCCTGAAGTCAGCCAGGATCCAACAACCCATCCTTTGGGCACCGCTAGGTCACCTAGGAGCCTAGATGTTGCAGCATCATTGGCCTGCCCGTTCGTCTGTTCCACGATTTGACATCGACCGCCGCAGACAAACAAGCAGTGACTACCGGACACACCGTTGGACCCGACAAACCACCACACACCCACGGCGACGCTTGCTTCATTCTCGGGACTTTCCAATCTGCTTGCCCTGTCTGAGCGCCCCGCCGCGGCAGAGACTCGGGTCCGTCACCCAGCGAGAGACGACACTAAGAATACTAGTCATACTATCCACGCCTCATCTCACGCTCACGCTCTCTCACTCCGCCCCAGTGCGGGTACCATACCTTAGAGAAGACGCCAGAGACTAGACACCCGACACCAAGACATCCGAACACCATATACCAGCGGACACGGCCGCACTAGCTAACGCCGAGCGACTCTACTGTGGCACAATGGCTGACTTCTAATGGGGCTGCCTGCTCACCTGCTGCTTGCTGCTGCTTTTCCTGTCTGACTGTTGGCCACTTGCTGCTGTGCTTTGCCAAACTGCTGCACTCGCTCTCTTCGTGGTAGGCTGGACCCTAGTCGTGTATTACGAACCTTGTCTTTCCTGGGTAGCGGAGACGAAAGAAGCAACTTAAGCCAACCCGTCCCTCTAGCGAAACGCAGAGAGTGGGTAGATTGATAGAGCACTCGCTGAAAAGAGGCAACCTCACCGTCTCGCACGCACCGCAGCTACCTACTGCCAGCGTCGGACACTCCAACTGTATCGAGCATTGCCCTCCTGGATCCATTCGTCGCACAATTAAAGCAAAAGCAATCCTAGCTATGCTGTCGACTGGTGGATGACTCGCTTGATTGTGCGCAAAGCGCCGCTACTCCACTCTCCTGTCGCGGGCCAACCCCCATCACACCCCCATCGCCATCGCCGCCATTGCGCGTGTTGGTGACCAATGAATCGCGACATGGCCGCAGCGGACACTGACATCGTCAAGCGACCTAGGCTGGATTCCTGGTCTGGTTCATCGCAGCGCGTTGAACCTCCTTCCAATCCAGCGGTCCCGAATTACCCTCAATATCAATTCACCGCTCCGCACGCCCCACAAGGGTCACCAAGTCCGTCAGCTTATCAACCAGAGTCTCATAGTGCTGCGGACCCTCGCGGAGGCGAAGTGCCGTCCCCATCACACTCTTTCCATCCTCCTCCCGCATACGTTACGCCGAGCAATGGTTTGAATGGGCCCGGCCAAGCACCTCCGGACCCTATTCCTCCAACCCAGGCACCCATCAAAGCTCGCCCGTTGAACGACCAGCAGCAGTTGCACCAGCTTCGACCTTTGACCATCTCGACCAGCAGCGGCGGGCCGAGCGGCACCCATCAACAGACACGTCTTGAACATTCTGGCGGAAACCCTGGAGGACTAATAACCGACCAACATCACCAAGGCGGAGCGGACGGAAGCATGTCGGGGATAAACCATGGGGTCCAATACCCCCAGCAGCACGAAGGAGGTTATGGCTCACAGTCGAACGTTGGTACACCGATATCAGCAGGACCGCCACACTCCTTGATGATGAGTGGAGGGCCACTGCTAGGAGGCGGTGGAACATTCATCACCACCACCTACCCTCCAAGAAGGAAGGCTATCAGAGCCGCTCAGGTTCGTTGGCTGTTAACCTCTTATTTAAAAAGGCTGTCCAACTAACGCAATAACAGGCTTGTGACGCCTGCCGGCAACGAAAAGCCAAATGTGATGAAGGGAGACCGTCTTGCGGATTTTGCAAAGAAGCTGGTCTTGCTTGCGTTTATCGAGAGGTTCCTCCACCCAAGTGTGTTTACCTCGCCCTTGATGTAAATTTCACTTTGTATTAACGGCTTCCTCAGGCAAGATCGAACTTTGCTTCAGATTCTCGATCGTCTGACGAGGATCGAAGCCCGCTTGGCTCCCGAGAGAGATGAAGGCAGTCGACCATCTTCTGGTAATACGCCTTCAGTTCGTCAAGGTGACAATGTGCATCTACCGCAAGCTATATCAGATATCAACAACCCACAGGCCGTGTCGGCTATGCCAGGTCTTCGCCGAGCTTCTACGGCCGATGTGAATGACAGGATGCAAACAAGCTTTACGACTGAAGTCCCAGCAGATGACCTAGACATGGATAGCGAAAGTCCTGGAGAGCTTTCTATTCCAATGGAGCATACGACAGCCGCCCACAAGTTACTTCGATGGCCGTCCATTAAGATGTTCGTTGGCAAGGTCACGGACAATGAAGATTACGTCATGGAGGCAGAGGAGAGAAGGGGCTTGCTACGCGTCTACGGACGAGGAGAAGGCCATGGTTCGGAGTCTGGAGGTTCACTAGGTGGCGGAAGTGATGCCGGAAGTCCTGAAGCAGATGACGGCGCTCATACACCGCTTGGAGAGCCACTCTGGGGTTACGGGCTGACAATTGGAGACAACGTCGAAATTCACCGCAAGGACTCTCAGAGAGTTGGCGGACTCAATCCCGACGGTTCTCTCCAGCTGGAAACTACTAGAGTACATCATCTACTCAATAGTTATTTCCAGAATATTCACATCATGCACCCATTTCTCGATAAAAACGCAATAACGAACTCGGCGATTGCGTTCTCAGTTAAGCACACCACTGCGAACGGTGTAGGCGGAGTCTCACCGAATCCTCCGTTTGTCTCGAACACGGCGAATCCTTCCATGCCAAGCAAAGCACCAAAACGGAAACGGTCCACGACCACACTACTGGGACCAAATATCGTGGCTAGCAGCAGTGCCAATAGAATGCCGATTGAGCGGTCAATCGAAACTGCGTTAATCCTACTTGTTTTAGCGCTTGGTAAGATATCTGAGCATCGGACGTGGCTACCTGGACCAGTTCCTGAAAATAAGAAGCCTTCACCAAGATTCCCGATGTCGCCGCCTTTGAGAACGGATTCGCCCCCGACATCTGTCAAACACTCACCTACGTCATCTGCATCCTCAAGTTACTCAGCTTTGTCATCCCCGTATGATAGTTCAAGAATGCCGAACCTGAGCCGCAGAGGATCGGTTGAGGCGGCCCATCCGGCATTCGAAAGGAGAGGCTTTGAGCCGAGAAACGTCGACGTTATCCCTGGTCTAGCTTACTACGCTTTAGCCATAGAGATTCTGGGTACGCTGATGGGTGGAAGTGATCTGCCACACGTTCAGGCAGGGTTATTAGCCGGACTTTACTGCGGACAGCTCGGTCGCGTCCTCGAAAGTTGGAGGTGGATCAACTGGGCTTGCACTGGCTGCCAGATTCTGCTTCGAAAGTTCGTAAAGCCTGGAATTCAAAGCTGTTCAAAGCCATGGTCTATTAAAACTGACTGGGTTTTTAGGGATCGACTCAAGAGCGAGCAAAATGCAGCGCGAAAAGATCGGATGATCTGCGCTTTCTGGACTTGCCTGCAACTAGAAAGGTAATATGAGAGAAGGAGTCTGCAGCGATGTTCGATTTCTTCTACTAACACTTCGCAGTGATGTACTTGCGGAGCTTGACCTACCCCCGAGCGGTATATCTAGATTCGAACCGACTGTTGGACTACCCTCTGGAGACCAGCCAGATACAATCATGTGGATGTACTATCTAGCTCAAATTTCTCTCCGGAAGATTTTGAATCGTGTACACACCGAATTATACAAAGAAAGTAGGTGTGCTCATGCCTACTTCTGTCAACGTACAATGCTGATAGATACCCGTCTTTTCTAGACAAGGATTCCAAACATGCTGGATGGTCAACGGAATCAGCTACGGAGCTTGACAGCCAACTGACTCAGTGGAGACATGTGCTTCCTCCTCAAATTCGCTGGGATGAAAGTGAACCGCCGCCATCAGATATAAACGCAGCACGGTTACGTGCAAAGTACTATGGAGCGCGATACATCATCCACCGGCCTTTCGTCCATCATGCCCTTCATCCGATTGTGCCTCATGGGACCTATCCGAGCCTCCCTGGCACGTCTCCCAATCCTCCTTCCGCAAGAGTTTCTCACCATACATCGCCGACAAATCATGCAGCACTACTGGCCCAGCCTGGGCCGAGTCAAGTTAAACAGCGACAAGGCAGTGTTACCATGGCACCTCCTGATCCAGTCACTATGGTGGACAAGTC
Source organism: Nothomitra cinnamomea (assembly GCA_022345685.2). Lineage (NCBI taxonomy): Eukaryota > Fungi > Ascomycota > Geoglossomycetes > Nothomitra > Nothomitra cinnamomea. Next base: position 120,752 of record JAJDMX020000035.1, on the reverse strand, counting down.
TGTTATTGATGCTTGTAGGATCTGCACCTACGCTGCGATACAGAGCACGAAGGCATTCCACGGCATAAGCGGTCGGCCGATCGTTACAAATATCTTCGGCACGGCCCACGCGTAAGTTTTAAAAGAAAATTATTGGAGCCCTCTTACTCGAGGCATGTTTAACTAATCATCGTCCAACAGACAATTCGGCAACCTTTTGGTCCTCCAGGCTGCATATCGATCGCCGATCCTTCATCACATCGTCAAACCCAAGGACTTGAAATATCTAATGGAAGAGACTATTCAGTTTTTCAGACACCTTGCGCCAATATCACCAACACTACATACAGACGCGATTATCCTCGAATCCTCCATGAAGACCCTCAAACTAGACCAGTCACCGCCCAATCCGGCATCTGTGCCCTACCCGCCATACAGCGAAATGGCTAGCAGGGGGTTTCGGTCATGATCTTAACGGTCCCTTAAGCCATTGTCGGTGCGAAAGCTGGTGTGGTGATCTAACAAACTTTTGGGCATGAAGTATAAACTTTCGGACCGATAAATGGCTCTGCAGAAGTTTATATTCCATGCCTGAAATATTGCTGGACCACCGCGTTAGTCCTAGGCTCTACCAATCTGGTCTTTACATCATGTCGGAGTTTGAGTTCAGTACTTTTCTTATTTTGGACACTTTTCATTTATTCATCGGGGCAAAGCGCGAATCCAAAGTCATCTGGGCGGTATTCTGCAGCGAAATGTTTTACAGCAAACCACAAATATACCCCAAAATCATACCATTGCGTTGAAACTTATCATGCTGCAACGAATTCCTTGGATTATTTCAGGTTTTCGTCTGCATACGATGTCGGGGTTTACTTCCTCGTTCTCTCTTTTGGTTTTTTATGTGTGTTCTGTTAGTGCTGCGTATGAAGATGCCTTTTGCTTCCATGCCCATTTATTTATCGTATTGGTACGGCCAAGCTTACGAAACTCCTCCCATTCGTCCTTCAACTGACCTTAGGGCACTACGCCGTTTGTATTTTGTATCTATGCAGCTGCGGCACTGTCGGTTTCACTGGACTCTCCCGCCTCAGCGCGCACGCGACTTCGCCATGAGACAGGTAGCTTCTAGTTTACCCTCCTTAATTTTTGTCTTCTACTCTTCCGCACAGGTCTTCCATTCTTAACGGGACAGACAAATTGGAGAAGAGAGTGCCCCTTAGAGACAAAACTTAACGCGGCGCGAGCTTGCGGCCAACTTTAGTTGTTGAATCTTTATTTACATGACCCTTTCCCCCGTTTATCGGAGGATTCCGCAGTGGTTTCCTTCGAGGATCAGAGAGAGGTAATGGGTTTTTTTTTGGTTTAGTTACCTTTATGTGTAGATGCGTTAACTGCATTTTTTACGAGACGGTTGGAAATCGAAACAATTGGCTATTTGTTTAGGCATGTTGACAGAAGAAAATAACTGTTTGTGTGTGTATGTGGAGCTGCCATGGGCTTTGAACGTGTCGCTGTTTGCAATTGTTTTTTGTAGCTTCGATACTTTGTTGGAGCGCTGTCTGCCAGCGAGCGATAATATGAATAACGAATTTCCGCGGCTCTCGCGGGGGAAATATTTACGTCAAAATTCCCCCACGATTAGGCGTACGGCCGTAAGGATCCGCAGACTTTAATCAGATTGCAGATCACAGATTCCGATAGATCATATCAGATAACCGACGGCCCCACCAGTCCGTTCATATATGGTGTAATCCTCCTCAGAGTGTCACGCAAACATGTATTCCGAACCAGCCCAAGAGGCCCGGGACCTAGCATCGTCATGTCTCATTACATAAGCCAGCACGCGTCTAATTCGCCCCCTATGTCTCGATTTCTGTTGAGCGTCTGCCCCGTAGATGCGTAAAACACATTATGTTAACGAGGGGGCTCAGACCCAAAAGGCCGGATAGCGGGAGAACGCCTACGCCTTCTGGCGCACAGAGCACTATGGCATTTCACTTGACGTAGGAACCCCCATCTTATGCCATCCTTTCTCATCCTTTTCGAAAGCCACGCTACAACACATCGCGCTCGGTTCCTTTTCCATATCTGCCTACCAGGCTCTCGGGATTTCACACTGCCAGGTCCATGCGTGGAAACAATACCAGGCACACCTCAACCGTTCGAAGAAGCAGTGTTAGAGTAGTTTTCCGACTCCCTTGCACCCATGCTAGGTGTATTCCGCTACGACCCATCACATCTGCTCCAGCTCTCTTCATCCGTTTCACGAACCTGACCATTCCCCATTCACCGATCTCCAGAATCTGCTATAGGGTGTCCGGATCGTGCCCTCCATGAGATATTCCAAGCCAGTTTCCGCCACATTTTTCCGCCTCGCCGTCTCCTGTTGCCCTCCCAGACTGTTGGGATTTCGCCTCAAACATGTCCAGTCTATGCTGATTACTCACTATTATTAGGCTCCGGCACCGCCTTCCACGGAGATATCTCGCGGGAAATAGGCAAGACACGCCTCAGCTTTGCTATGTCCTACATTTCCCGCAACTTTTGTCTCTCAACCTACCTCCCTCCTTTTCTCTCTTTCATAAGTCTGTTTCACTTCTCAGTCTCAGATACGTGGAAATTCGTCTCGCATTTGTTTTTTAATTCCACTCTAGACTCACGTACTCCAGTGCAGGCCACTTCCCTTGCTTTTCGGCGGTGATCGACATACCTTGCATCCCTTTCACATGCCTCTGTCCCACAACACGGGGAATTTTCCGTATTTGATCAACCACTGCCACCACGAGAGATGTGTGGATTTGAGATTTATCTTCTGATACGGCAGACCTCAGAACTCTATGCCTGTTCTTCAGTCCGTATCATTTTAGACATCAGATATCTTAGGAGGAAAAAAAATTCAGTCCGCAAATCCAGAAATGGGCGATCTCTGAAGACCATGTTTCAGTCATCCTCATAACTGCATCCTATACGTCTGTCCATCTCCTGCTAGCCCCGATCTCATCCATACAAATAACTTAGGTGGCACAAGGCATGGGACTTGCACGCATATATGTCGGAAGTATTGTACCCCCCATGCTCGGACAGAACCCTAGCTCAGTGCACTGATGGAAATTCGAGGAAATTCGACTATCTAGAAATTTCTATTGGCCAAAATAGACTCGAGACCACGCAGGCGTTCTGTCCGAGCATGGGAGGGTACTGTACCCCGACATGATGTTAGTGCGAAATGTATGTTCCGCTGTATGTACGGGGTGCATGGGAAAAAAAAACACGTGAGGTGTATTTCGACTTACCCATATGCGAAATGCATATTCCTACATATGGGAATTCCCCCCGCATAGCCAAGGCCCTGGGAAATCCGCCGTCCATCTACGGAGTACGTGGCTGTCCCATCCGTCCACATATTCCCCATTTCTATTCCTAGCTCACCGCTCGCTCCCAAACTCGCGGCCCATATCCTCTCCGTCTACATACACCATTACGTATCGCGAAACCTCTCCTGCCGCCCTCGGGCTGCACAGCGATGGCTGCCTTCGTCCCAGCCATCTCAATTTCCCAACCACGCTCCTCAAGATCGCTCAGAAATCAGAATATGCCAAGGCATGGAGGTGCCACTGCGGGATATCTCAAAATCCAAGTCCACGGATGGAGCTTTGGGAGTTGTAGCAATATTGGAAAATAAAAGCAGCCATGGAGGAGATGGAGATGGAATAAAGCAGCGTGGGAACGAAATAGGTGAATCAACCCGCCTGTGGTTGCGCTCTATGACTGCTCTTATGCGTGGGAGAGTGTGTTTCAGTCTGTTAGATATATGGGCTGTCCCCTTTGCCAAATACTCTCCGCCTTTGCCTTGTGGTGAAGCCTGCGGTTTTTGGTTCACGTCCATGCCCAGGGTTTTCATGTCCCATCAGCTTCCTCGCTGACAAGAAGGTCTTGGCAGAACATCGGTCTACGCTTCATCACATATCCGTCATCCGGTAAACGTATGTAGGGGGAGTTTACGCGGATCTGCTAGTCGTAGCGTTTTGGTATGGAGATATCCTACGTGTATGTACGTACACTCCAGAACCTCACCCTCAGCGGGAGCCCTCCGTGCCCGTGTTCGTTCCTTGCAGGATGGCCACGTCAAGACGTCCGCGTGTTTGTGTATGTGGACGTACAGTACTTCCATAGGAGTATCTGTAAGCTGCATTCTAGTTTCGGCATATGGCTACGGAGGTCTCCATGATGTATGTTGACATAAAATTTGATCCCTCTAGCAATATACTCTAAGATCATCCCCTTATATCTCTTCCTCGTTTCATTTGATCTGATCTCTTGTATCATCTCCACCTATCTCTGTCCCTATCTCCACTCCCAAATGACAATCCACTTTCCTAATCCTCCTTTCAACGTTCCAGATATGAAACATCGGCACGCTCAGCCTGTATTCGGTCTTTTTCAGAGATAAAAGGAAGGTTTGTTTCACCATCTACGAAAAGTATCGAGACATACTATCCACCCCCATTCCCCCACAAATATATATCCATCACCCACACTTCCTTCCCACACATACCTTTATTTCGCGGGTACCGGTACATCGTCCCTCCGAACACACCCGCACCCGAGACCCCCACGTCAATAAGAGCCCTTCATCTTATTTATTCGGTTGTTCGGAATTCGTCTAACGTCCCTATCTTCGGCTAAGGGATATCTAGGAGTATGACATCACCTCCGGAATCGTATTCTCTTGAGGATACACACCAAACACTTGTTTACACCTCGTACTAAAGAAAGCCGACGTTTCCCGCGGCCTCGTCCGCGTTGTGCGACAGCCACGGGTCTGATATTACCTTTGGTAACGAACATCTACGTATTTGGAGCCTCTCTATTTCCTCCTGTATCATCCGTCTCATATGTATGCAACACCATGGGCACCTTTCATATCTTCGGAGGAATGGCAATCTGCATCCAAATTTCTATGGCACTATATCTACTTGATTTTCGTGGCGGTGTTGAAGGGTATATCTACCTTTCCGTCAGGTAAGGATCCAGTGAGGCTTTCCTGTGTACCGGTGTCGTCCTACAGGAGAATTAAGCATCCGCAGCATCCGCAGCATCCGCAGCAATCTATCTGACGCGTGGACGGACGGCTATGCGGCCCTTGCACGACGGTAACTGTGCCCAAAAATGACGGATAGCGGTAACGAGGCCTTAAGCTTTATGCTTCTTCCCGTATTGAAGGCGCTGGAGATATCGGTTACCATATCCTCACGAGCTGAGGACGAGTCACCTTATCGGACTGTATTGTCAGATGAAGGATCATGGCTGTTCTTGATTCGTCTCTTCACACCGCATACCTGATCATGCATTCAGATTTAGCATAGACGAATCAGTAGCGTCTACAGTGGTGCTTCCATGTTTCGTTGAGGTTTCTTGACATCAAACACTAGGTCAATGCGGTCTGCATATTGTTGCAGGCACATGTGTCACCCACATGCCGAAAGTCGATACCATGCTCTCTCCGCGTTTACCTTCTAGAGCCTTCCGATTGTGCGGGGAAAGGGAAACGAGAGGCTCCGATAGGGATCTTGCGGGATTGCCATCACATCCAGTCAAGCAGCAAGAACTGCCTCGTTTTCGTCTTGGATATCTTCTTCATCCTCGGTCATCCTCTTCTGTTCCTTTGGTGAACCTGCACTACCTGCGCTTCGTCTCTTCTGCTTCACAATGCAGCATTGACACAGGAAACTCTTTCCCGTCCTTCCCCGCATTCCTCGTATACAAGTTCCCGATTCGTGCGGGGAATTGAACTCAGTGGGATTTCGAAGCGCGTATGCATCCGCATGCACGGCAACTAACGACTCGGTGTGAACCATGTGTCACCCTTTGACGAGGAAAGACGAGAGGGAGGACATTAGATTTAGTGCTGTGTTCACCAGGCCAAAGGGAACTGTCATGCACAGCATTTGTGTGTTCCATTCGGCGTCTCTTTCTCCCTTCTGTCACATCTTGTGCTGATCCTACGTTCCATACCTGACTGAAGCGAAAGATTTTATGCTTCTCTATCCAATAATGTTGCCGATCCCCACAATATCTGTGAAAGATGCAAATGTGCATACATATGGCGCACTTGCATACACTCCCGAACTCCAACCAGGGAAAAGGAAAACAGACCATAAAGTGACAGCATACGAAGTCCCGAACGGTATCTGCATGAAAGCGGTCAAAAAAAAATTGTCGCAGCAAAAAGACATGATACCCTCTCCCATTGGCGTCTCCCGTTCTCGCGGCAAGGCCTTCCCTGAGCGTTCCTAAAAGTCCCTTAAACTGAGTCAGCAGGCTCTGGCGAAAAGTGGTCCGAGTTTCGGAAGATGCGCCAAAAAAGCGTTGCTGAAACCCGCCTCGCGATCCCGAATCCTCCCGAACAATTTAGATCCCGTCCGTTGAGAAAGCTTTCAGAGTGCAGACTATGCCCACACGAAAACACCGGATTTAGGGGATTGCTGGTATCTCTCAACGCACATTATCACGTTCAGGAATTAATCTGATGGAGCTTCTCCTTCGGTGCTTCCGTTACCCCGCAGTTCCCCGCTGGTATCGATATAGCTGTGCAATTGAGGGCTTTGGTGGTTGTTTTTTATATGGTCGTTGCTTCCCTCGCTTCTCGCGCATAAAAAAGCCAGAGAGCTCCGGCAGTTTTGTAGAAAGAGAGCTAGGGATCAGATCCAGAACTTACCCCCAAGAAATATCCCTCGCAACCTACCTCGGAGTCAGACCACAGCTGCGTACTGCGTACATACACACAAAAAGCACGAAACAAGAAGAATCCTTGCCTGTGATCAAACGCTAGAGGATAAGAAATTTTGGGAAAAAATCCCGCCGTTTCGAAGAAGCAAAAGGATCAATTCCCACAATCCACATTTAAAAAGCTGCCTTCCCGGAGGGCAGCACTTTGGCAAATGCTCCAGAAGCTCACTAGACTCACTCTTCCGACACACACGACCGCTGCTATTACTCCATCTATCACTCCAATTATCATACGATCCTCACGTAGGCGGTTTATCGGCACCCAACGCACGGATTACATGCCTACAACCACAGCAACAGCTACAACAGCTGCACCACCAACTCCAGCTACAGCTTTACCTCTAACAGCCGAATTCACGACTTCATACTCGACGCAGGCCGCCGCAGCGAAAATGTCCTCCACCAACGGAACAAGCACGCCCGCGGGCTCACACCCTCACCCAAACCTCAAGCAACCGCCTCACCTCCACCGCCACGCTCTCGCTGTGTAAGTTCTGCTCCCCCCAGATTCGCCCAACCGCCACTTCCACCTTCAGTTGGTTCCCCAAACTAACTCTCTACGTATTGGCACAGCAACAACGGCACCGAAACCGACACCTCCCTCCCGCACGATATCCGCCGCCACCTCCACACCTACGGGCTCACCCCCCCGGTCGTAGAAACCCACGAGGTGCAAGCAATGCGCTGTCTAAACCAACTCGCGTTGAAGGACAAGCCGATTGACAAGTATTCGTACCTCAGCCAATTGCGGAATCAGGACGTGCATCTGTTCTACCGACTCGTCGTGGATCACATGAAGGTTCGTTGCGCCGCTGTGGAAATTTTTTAGTTGCTATTATAGTTCATGGGATGGTTGGCTGACGGTGGTCTATCCGTTTGTTGCGCGATTAGGAATTGACGCCGTTGATATATACGCCTGTTGTCGGGGAGGCGTGTTTGAAGTGGTCGGAGATATACACGCAGCCCGAGGGTAAGGCTCATGCGCACTTTGCTTTTTTTGGAGGCAGGTAAGTCTAACGAACGCGGCAGGTCTGTACATTTCCTACTCGGATCGCGGACATATCGCGTCGGTCCTAGATAATTGGCTCCAACCTAATGTTCAGATTACCGTTGTTACGGACGGCTCGAGGATTTTGGGGTTGGGGGATTTGGGGATTAATGGGATGGGGATTCCAGTTGGAAAGTTGGCGCTGTGAGTGCAGAATTCATTCTTCTGTGATGAGAGTAATACGGAGAGTGCAAGGTGACTAACGAATTGGTTCGTGCGAATAGATATACTGGATGTGCGGGTATCCACCCAGACCACACCCTCCCACTCATGCTAGATTTGGGCACGAATAACCAGAAGCTCCGGAATGACCCGTTGTATATGGGGAGTAAGCGGGAGAAGGTCTCGCCAGAGGAGGAGCAAGAGTTCTTGGATGAGCTGATGACTGCGTTGAATGAGAAGTGGCCTGGGTAAGTCGTCCTTTTGCCAATATGAATTAGAGTCTAGGCTAACTGGGATATTTCTTTTTAGCATCGTCATACAATTCGAGGACTTCAAGAATCCCTTCCCAGCGTTGGCGAGATATCGGGATACGTTCACTTGCTTCAATGATGATATCCAGGGTACTGGGTCTGTTGTCCTCGCTGGTGTCATCAACGCCGTCAAGAGAAGCGGGATTCCCTCAAAGGAACAACGCGCCGTCTTCATGGGTGCAGGAAGCGCAGGTGTAGGCGTCGCGAAACAAATCGTGGAGTTCTTCATGCGAGAAGGTCTTACAGAAGACGAAGCTCGGCGGTGCTTCTGGCTCGTTGACACAAAGGTTCGTCGTTCAAAGAGCGATGTTATTTACTTTTTCTGGCCTTATCATGTGTGCTAATATTATTGAACAGGGTCTCGTTACAAACGATCGCGGCGACAAGCTTGCGGACCACAAAATCTATTTCTCACGGGACGACAACAATGGCCGGCAAATCAAGTCGCTCGCTGAGGTTGTCGAATATGTCAAGCCCACCATCTTGATGGGTCTCTCAACGATCGGAGGGATTTTTGATAAAGATATCCTAACCCGTATGGGCGAGATGAATGAACGTCCTATCATCTTCCCTCTCAGCAACCCCTCGTCGCAGAGCGAGTGCACATTTGAAGAAGCGATGAAATATACCAACGGACGTGCTCTCTTCGCATCTGGCTCACCGTTCCCGAGTTTGATGTGGGATGGGAAACTACATTCACCCGGACAAGGTGCGTTTGAATTAATCCCCCTTTTCACAACCTCTTGCTTTATACTAAAGACTGGGATATAGGAAACAACATGTACGTCTTCCCCGGCATTGGCCTCGGAGCCATTCTCTCCCGCGCCGTCAACATCTCCCAAGAAATGATCTACGCTTCCGCCGAAGCCCTCTCCACCTCCCTCGCTCCTGACGAAGTTGCCGCCGGTTGGCTCTACCCCGATGTCTCCCGCATCCGCGACGTCAGCGTCATCGTCGCCCGTGGCGTGATCCGCATGGCCCAAAAACAGGGGCTAGATCGGGAACTTGTCCTCCGTGACATGCCGGACGAGGAACTAGACGTGTTCATCAAGAGTCGGATGTACGATCCGCACGCGCAGACAAAGGAGGTCACCGGAGAGGTGCGCGGGTGGTTGGATGGCATGAGTGCGAGTCAGGCGTTGGGGATTAATGGGAGTCATCTTTAGCCGTGGTGACCAAAGTCGAGGGTTCCTTTTTCCTTTTATGAATATCATCTGTAGCTGTCTGTTTCGTGGCCTCCTTTGTTTTTTATCCATTTAGCAAGGCCTAGACACACACTCACGGAATGGGTGGGTGTCTATCTATCTATCTGGTTCGGCTGGGCTAGGCTAGGCTGGACTTGGGGGGAACTGGGAACTAGCTGGGCTTTCTCTTCTCCTCATCCGGTTGTCTATAAGATAGGGTGAGGGTTGGAGGGAGCTTCATTTAGCTTGGGGTCTCTTCCTCTAGCTGCCTCGTACGATGCATGTATGTCCTTTTGCCCTTTCGTGGCAGAGGCTGGAAAATGGTTGCGAGGAAATGGGGGGGAGAAATATGAGATATCGATATCCCTGTGTAGTACTGAGAAGAGACGATATGATAGAACGGAGACAATAACAGGAATATGTGTAACACTCCAGCTGAGATTTGAGATGGTGGTGTGTGAGTGCAGATCTAGATCGTGGCTGTCTTTAGGGAAAGGGTGTGAGATTAAACTGGTGGTTGGTTTTGCGGGTGCGTAATACCGCCGCCGTACTGGATGCAATCCTAGATCCGATCTCTTGTGCAATGCGTGCCAAAACCATCAATTCTCATCCACATACTCTGATCTTCAGAAGAATAGCCCAAGCACACCTCCGACCCAAAAAGAAATCGAATCAAATCGGGCAAAACCGGAACGGCCTTTTTTCTTTTTCTTTTTTTTTTAGCGGGTAACAAGGCGAGAGTCCAGAAGGAGGTAACGTTTGCTTTGTCGTCACGCCATTGTTCGGCATGTATGTAGAGTACTTCGTTAAGCACGTCAGAGGAAAAAGCAATGGTAGGAAGAGGGGAAAAAAGGGAAATGGAAGAATGGAATGCCATCTAGAAGGAAGCCCGGTGCGCGTGAAAAATGGGTCAAACCTGGTTAATAAGACAGTGTGAGGAAGCAAAAGGTGCAACGAGGAAAAAGTCTGCGATGAAGGATGGAAAGGGGCCGATGAGGTGAAAAGGTACTCAGTACGACCACGACCAGTACCACCACCGCGGCCGCTTCCTCCCGCAGAAAAAAGAGAGCCCGTAAGGTCAAGACAAACCAGCCACCCAATGCACGCGCAACCTCCCCTACGGAGTACGGGGTACACAACCCAATCTAGGCCACCTCCGGCTTCCGTCCATAAACAAAATACATAAGATGATAACTATGTGTCCTCCGATCCATAATGGCCTTCCTAACCTCCGTCAACCACACCTCAAGCTCCTCCATACTCCACCCCAGGACCCTCGTATACGGCCCCAAACTGATGGCCGGCAACCCCTCCAGAAACTGCGTCCGCTGAAACAACCCCACTTTCTTCAGGACCTCATTTTTCGGCCACGTGCCAAGGGGGATCTTGTAGATCTTCTGTTCGAGGTCGACGAAGCCGGCGTCGCGGGCCATCTGGGCGAGCTTGGTGGGGACGTGGAGGTCTACGCCGATCTTTTGGCCGGCGGCGTCTTGGTACCGGAAGTATTGGCGGAGGGTGGCGGAGTCGGGGAGCGTGCCGTCGTCGGATTCGGGGAAGACGAGGATTTCTTGGAATTCGACGTAGCCGCCGGGGCGGAGGTGTCTGTGTGTACATTGGCTCGTAGTTAGATAGAATGACGTGTAGAGTGTAAGGGAGAGGAGGGAAGGGAGATTTCCTCACTTAAGAGCTTGTTTGAAGAGTTTAGGCCAGTTCCGGATTGCCATTGAGATGTGTCGGCCGTGGATGTAGTCAAAGTGATCGAGTGGGTAGACCCAATCGCTCTCGCAGTCATCGACCACGAATCTCACATTCGGCGGAACCCATTTAGGTTGAATCGGACTCCTGCCATCCCATTAATCAGTAAAACCCCTTCTTGAGCCCAATTAATAGAAAAAAACACTCACAAATCCGTCCCAATAACCTCCGCACTCGCGTACGTATCTCCCACTATTCACCACACCAAATAATAAGCAATTGCCCTCCAAAAACCCCCCAATCTCACCCCTCCCACCCCCAGAACCATGAAGAAACATACTGTCAATACACCAAATCCCCGTCCCCGTCCCAACATCCAACACCCTCTGCGGATACTCCCCCAGAGGCGCCTCATGCAAGCGTCCCCCGCAAAGCTCCATGACCATGGCATGTTTCATATCCTCCCTATCCTGCTCCAAATCATCGTTGGGAAAGACATACCGCCCCTCACGAAACTTATGATAGCGTCGGCCATTCTCGAAGTTGTAGTCGCGTACCGAGGAGGCTAGGGAGGTGGTGTAGGAGTCGCCGTCTTGAGAGCCGATGGCGGAGTCGGTGTCGGAGAAGTCGGAGGAGGGGCGGAGGGGGGAGCTGCTGGGTAGGGGTTCGGGCTCGGCTTCGGGGGCGACTTCGATGATGGTTTGGGCTTGGGCCGTGGCGCGGAGGACGTCTTCGTCTGTTATTATGGGGTGCGTGTGGAGTTGGGAGGGTGGTGGAGGTGACTGTCCGGTAAGCGGTGGAGCTGCTCGCTCTGCAGTAGGCGGTGGAGGATGCGCAGACAGTGGATGTCCTGCAGGAGTCGCAGTTGCAGTCGTAGTCGCGGTACCCGTAGGATCCTGAATCGAAGCCATTGCGTCTGTATCCCGAATCACCAAATCCTCACTCACAACCTCGCCTCAATATCCTCAGCCGCTGTGCTCGCGTGTGCGTGTATGCGTATGAATGTGTTAGAGCCACAAGCCAACCGCCGCCTCCTGCTTATATACTTCCCCTCCAAAGACCCACCCAAGCGACCGTTGATCTCCCTCTGGCGCACGCCCCCTCCCATCCTCCCATTGGCCCCTCCCGGGTATCGGGTACAATCCCCCAAGAAGCCACGAGGCCCTCCGCATCCTCTCCGTCGCCGTCCTAAGACACTCTACCCACAACTGGCTGTGCTAACCAGAGCAGCAAACCCAGCCCACACGATGGGAGTCTCATCTCCGGCGAATCCCCAGTTGGCTGGACCTGGGCCCATCTGGGCCACCCTACGCCTTAGAGTTCCGGGGCCGAGGGTTGGAAGACACGCATCGCGTACTAAGGCCATGGCATGCACGCTAAGACAGTCGGCCGGGAGACATGCCCCGAAAGCTTGATTGGCGGGGCAGAGGGGAAGGGCGGGAGGGACGGCATGCACAGTGCAGAGTAGAGTATGACATACGGAGTACGGGTAGCCGTAACTTGGTTTTTCATCTTTTTTTCCTCTTCAAGGGACGCACGCGGGTTTTTAGGATCCCGAGATTGGCGGCGTAATCGGGATCGGTGAGCGCAAGGTACAGAGGTACGGATTGGGGCATACGCGCATACGACTACCTCGTAGGTGTCTTAATCAGGAATTCGATACGTCCGATGAGGGAACATAACATACGTAGGCATGTTATAGGTAGGGACCCGAACCCCGCGCTGTCGAAGCCAATTAGTGGGTAAAACCCCGCCGGTGGGAGCAATCTATTTTCCTACAAGCGCGTTTTCTCACCGATATATTGATTGGGGCGCGCAAGCCCATTTTTGTTCCAGGATTTCCGTTTTCTAAATTATTCTACCACGAGTATTGGAGCACGGTGTGTTATAAACATGGTTGTGGAGGCAAATAAGTTGAGACGGTGCGGAAATGCAAAAACGCCATATCCCAATTTGCCTAGACGCTGCCGATCCGAAAGTAGACATGCGGAAAAGTGAATCAGAAGAAAAAAAAAAAGAAACGCCTAGAACCCGCACCGCGTTGTTGGGCCCGCAAAGGTCTGGAATGGAACTCGTATATGCGACTCCAATCGCGTGCAGAAAATCTAGTCCGATGCCTTGCGGGAAAAGGAAAGAAAAAGGCGGGATATGCTGAAGGAAATCGAATTGCAGTATGCAAGCCCAGCCCACAGCGCTCCTAGCGCTTGAATGTCCGGCAATAGAGGTGAGGGAGACAAGCTCATGGATGCTACCGAACACGAAATGCAAAAGCCCACTGCCCATGACCCGAGTACCACTACAGAGCAACAACGGCTGCAGACCATTCCGCCACACTTTCCGCCGTCTAATGCATGCACCACGCAGAAAGCACGCTAACCACTCAACGTCACTAAACACCCACAACTCACAACTTCACACCTCGCCCCAAGCACCTACACCGGCACTTGAACTCGCTCCTGCTACACTTCCGACGCTGCTGCTAAGATCCCAATAATGCCGGCTACTTCCACTTCGACTCGTCTTCTTTCCTTTTGTGCTTTGACTGGCGCAGTTAGATGCAGGTCTTCGAATCCCCACCGGCGCCGCGCCCACGAGACCCGTCATTGAATTACCTCGTCGTCTACCACCGTTGTAATGTGATATGAGAGGATGGTGCTGTCTAAGCAGGGCCTCCCTCGCGTGTGCAGCAGTAGCTGCTGAAGTGGTGGTAGTGCCTGGGGAATAATTGGTGCTGTGATTCCGGGATGTGAAACGTCCCCGGAGGTAACGAAGAACTGTCTTAAGGTCGAGGTCACGCTCCCAGTACTCCCGCTCGCGCCGCAGTCGCTCAGCTTCTGCACGATCGGCAAGGGCTTCGTCGGCATCAGATAGAGAGGCTTCGTCTGAAGCTTCTTCTATGCCCCAGAGGGCCGCGTGTGAGCTGGGGGATTGGAGTGCGACCTGATGTGTTTGGACGGGAAGTGATGGGTTGAAGTGAGCTTCTAAATTAGATGAAGTTGTTGGCGCGGCTGGCTGAGACAAGGCCCGAGACCTCCTCCGCCGTCGGGAGGTGTGTTGAATAGAGTGATCCGGGGACGGCGGCTGGGACCGCAGATATGTAGAAAATGCGCCGGGGTGTTCTGTAAATTGGCTGGCAAGAATACCGAGCTCGTGGGCAATCCGCTCAAGAAGTCTGTCTTCCCATGTTGACGTGTGGGGTATTATATCCATGTCATCGATGGCTATCCGTTCCTCCGCACCCCCAGTTGTATTGGCCGTGCCAGCTTCTGCCGGTAGGGCCTCTCCAAACAGGACAGAAAGCAGGGAATCATCAATGCCCATAAGATCCCGAATGACGCGTCGTGTAAGTCTCTTCCAGAAGGACTCATTATCGCCCTCAAGCTTTTCGTCCCCTTTCTCTGTTTCAGCTGAGTCTGCGGATCCCATCACACTGCCTTCTCTCAACTCGCCAACGTCGATTGTTACACTCCTTTCCCCCTTCTCCAAGGCTACAGATTTTGCGACCGCCGAGCTAGCTCTTGACATTCGTCTTCTCCTCGTCTCCCGTTCAATCTCATCGAGTAGCACCCTGCTCTGCTCCATCCGCCACGCTTGTATCCGTTGATGCCTCTCACTCCCCCTCACATCCTCAAGCTCAGACGGCCTACGTGTTCGGTGTAGATTGAATTGTTCATACTGCCACAACTGCTCTTGCACCGGAGGACTCGACGCAGCAAACGCTCCTAGTCCGTCATGCGTCGGAAGTACCGCGCCTAAGCTCGCGGCGTGTCCTCCTCGGTGTGAGGGACGGTTGTAAACAGAGGAAGGCTCGCGAAAGGCGTGAAGGTGAGAATCGAGACTGTCTAGCTCCTCTTCATCGTCCGCCTCTCCGCCTGCTTCCGTAGCATCTGACCCAATCTCTTCGTCTTCATCCTCGACTTCCTCATCAGAATGGCTGGCAGCCGTATCTAGCGAGCCCAGATTGCTGAATTGCGAGATCCCGGCAGTGCGCTCGGTAGAGGCGGTGTGGGCCTGATTTGTTGAGGGAGCCGAGGGCGAGAAGAGAACCCATTCTTGTGAGTCTTCAAGGACTGGGCGTATTTGCGTCGCGATAGGAGCCTCTTGGGCGGCTGTTGAGGAAATGTAATGTTGATGGGGGTGATGGGTAGATTGGCGGAACGCCATGACTGCAGGTGTTGTTATTGGCCGATCCTGTATTTCACGCTCGAGTAATCTCTGCGGTTTCGCGACGAGAGCGTCCAAAAGACGTGCTGCGTAGGTGAGACGCGAGCAAAAACCGAAAGACAGTGAATGGTGGTGCCGTTGAAGAAGCGATATATAACGCAACGAGCCTGCTGAATGTCGTCCTTCACTCTTATCCCTGCTACGCTCAACGAGAAACCTTGCGGTCCCCACGTCACCCACTGCGACGGATTGGTCCGGGGAAGGGCTATGTCTTAGAAACAGGCCGGAACTGCGAATAATCAAGTCCAGTTGCCAAATAAAAAGCCCGAAACCCTTTACAAATATCGACGCGTTCCAGACTCCTCCAAGATATTATGTACGGAGAATGTGTGATACCTCAGAACTGCAGTGTTGCTCAAGAGCGCGGAGGATGGTCGGATAAGGAATATCGATCCGGATTGGCGCGAGGGATGTGTCGCCAGTTTAGCCGCTAAGTGAGTCGCTGGATGATCGAACGCCGCCTCAGGTTGAATAAGAGCACGGGAAAAGTAAAGGTGATTGGGATTTCGAAATTATAAATTTTAGAGTAATATGGAGTCAGCGAAGACCAGGTGTATAAGTACAATTGATTTCGAAAGGGCGCTGGGTGAACCACCTGGCGGATTAGTTGTCTCGCTCGTCAGTGATGATCTGTCTCACGCGGCGGCTTCCCCCTTGTAAGTCAGGTCCGATAACAGGGGCTTAGGCGATAAGACGTGACCTTCTAGACACTCGAATCAGACAGCAAAGACAGAAGGAAAACCGTAAAGTAAGAGCAAGTTGTCCTCCTGAGAACTCATTTGAATGGTCTACAATGACATTCCTGCAGATATGTATCCCCTTTATCGCTGCAGTGAAACGTCAGCCTTACAGCCAATCGAAACACTATTGTGGTTTTGATCTACGCACGGTGCGTTTTTATGTTGTGCTACCCTCGCGAGCACATCCGTAACTGGTGCGTTTCACAAAGTCATCAGGCCAAATAAAGCAGCGTGAGGTCGCAGTGTCCAGTTAGCCAAGGTATACAATCTAGAGCCAACAAGCAAAATATTTTTAAACATCAGCTCGCATTTACTGCGTCTTAGCAGTACATAGAACATCCTTTGCATATCTAAACCTCAGATCTTACTCTTTTCGCTCGGTGCGCCCTGTCCTTTGGGCATCTTTTTATCTGTTCCGAGTGTCTCGAGATCTTTCTTCTTGTAGTAATGAGGAGCAGCTTCAACCAGCCATTCCGGCTGCAGGAGCATATTACTCCTCATATATTCTTTACTGGTAAGGACCAATTCGTAGAAGATAACCCATTTCGGGTTGACTTCAATTAGCGTTGAGCTTGGGTGTAGGTAGACAGTCATTCCGTTCTTTACGGTCCGGTAGCTGTCTCCGCCACGTGAGAGTCGAGCTGCGTTAGGGAAGAAACCTGCTGTGATTGCCTTTTGGATGGGGACAAGATCGTTGGCACCGACTGAGGATATGGTGACTTCCACTCGATCGCAAAGCTTGGCCAGTTGGTCCCGCACGTCTCGAGCGCGGGTGAGAGAGCGTTGCTGCAAGAAGTTCTCCCGGGCCCAGACATAGGAGAAATCGGCATCAACCCATTGGTTCCAGATGTTCAGTAGGGAAAAGTGGTCCCCACCTTCCTTCACCGTAAACCGGGCACGAGCAGAGTCTGCGTGTATTTTCTTGTCTTTCGGACGGTAGAATAGAGCCGAGGCTTCCCCAAGCATGGCGATTATGGACAGGACCTCCTCGACGCAGCCGTATTTGTCTGCTGCCAGAATGGACTTGGCAAGCATCGGGTCTGTCGGGAATTCCGCCATTTGTCGGCCGATCTTTGTGAGTTCTCCCCTGTCGTTTAGAGCTCCTAAAGCATAGAGTTGCTCTAGAGCGCGGATCAACGTTTCTGCCGGAGGCGGGTCCATGAAATCAAACTCGATGAGGTCGTTGATACCCAAACTCTTTAGAAGCAGGACAACGCTATTCAAATTAGTCCTCTGAATCTCAGGTGTCGTGTTCTCATCTAACTCATTATAGAAAGCCCATTTCGTGTAAAGCCTAAAGCACTTTCCCGGTCCAACACGACCCGCACGCCCACTTCGCTGGTTCGCTGAAGCTCTAGAGCAAGGCGTGACGACTAAGCTCTCCATGCCGGTCCTCGGGTTGTACACATTCTCCTTGACGAAACCAGGGTCGATGACGTAGACTATGCCGTCGATTGTCAAACTTGTCTCAGCAATGTTAGTCGCAAGCACAACTTTCCGAGCGCCTTCTGGTGTGGGCTCAAAGATCTTTGCCTGTAGTTCGGAAGGCAAGTTTGCGTAGATCGGACAAATTATCATTTCTGGTATTTTGCTTCCCAACTTTCTTGCGGTCTCCGTTAAATTCTGCTCGGCTGCTTCGATTTCCTCTTGACCCGTCAAGAACACCAGGATATCTCCCTTACCCTGAGTGACGTGAATTTGGAAGATTGTCGTGACGGCAGCGGCGAGGTAATTTGCTTCTGGCTGCGGCGTGTAATGAATGTCAACAGGATATCTCCGGCCGGGAATGTTGAATATTGGTGCATCATCGAAGTATTTTGCAAATTTCTGGGCATCCATGGTTGCGGAGGAAATAAGGAGTTTAAGTTCTGGCCGAAATCTAGCGATATCTTTGACTAGGCCAAAAAGGATATCCGTATGCAAAGTCCGTTCGTGGGCTTCGTCAATCATTAATGCAGAATAACCCCCAAGATCTGGCTCAGTCAAAAACTCTCTGAGTAGCATACCATCCGTCATGTACTTCAAGATAGTCTTATCGCTCGTAGCATCTTCGAATCGAATAGCATATCCGACTTCGTTGCCGACCTTAACTCCCATTTCTTCGGCGACACGGGCTGCCACACTCATTGCGGCTACACGCCGAGGTTGCGTGCATCCAACCTTCATTCCATTTTTCGTGTACCCTCCCTCGTGTAGATATTGGGGTATCTGGGTAGTCTTGCCACTGCCGGTCTCTCCCACAATAATCAAGACCTGATACTGCTCTACCGCAGCGAGTAGCTGGTCTCTGAAAGCGTATATGGGGAGACTTTTCCGAGTCTCCTCAATCGTGGCAGCTTTTACTTCGGCAGCCTTCAGCTGATCTTGTAGGAACCGTTGCTCTTTTGTCAGGGGCTTGCCGTCTCCCTCAAGCCGGGAGTCCATAATGAAATTTATCTTTTGGGCGTCGTCAAACACGTATTCATAGTCGCCTTCATCTACCCTCTCAGTCCTTGTAATCTGAGCTTTCGCCTTGGCGGTTTGTTCCCGCTCCCACTCTTCCTGTTCGGATATGAACCGTTCTTGACCATGCTCATCACGATCGACGTATCGCTTGTACAGAGCTTCCTCCTTTTTCTTCTTATCAATCTTTCCCTTCTCAGTTATATAGTCTTCTGGTAACTGATATCCATCGAGATGATCATCAATGCGCAGTCTCTCCTCCGCTATCCGAAGAACTTCCATATTTTTGGCGAACTCTTCTTTCTCCCGGCGTGTGAGGTTAGGGTTATTGCGTAACTCTTCTGCTTCCTCGGCGACCTGTTTCCGGAGAAGAGCAAGACGCTCAACCTCCCGTTTCTTCAAGTACTCCTGTCTCGATCTCTCTCGCAAATCCGGTAGTGCAGCTTGCCGTGCAGCAGCATCCTCTGCCAAAGCTCTTCTCCGAGCTAACTCCTTGCCCCCCTTAGTTGAAGATCGGTCTTCGACGATTTTCTTAGTCTTCTCGTCATCTTTACTTTTTAATCGCTTGGCGAACTCGTCACGCTCCTTGAGGTCACGCTCGCGCTCCCTCTCAGCTTTCGTTTGCTCGTCCCCAGATTCCTGGTCGCGCGGAGATTGTGAACCACCGTCTACTCGAGCACGTTTGGATGGGGATTGCGGAAACTCTTCCGGCTCCTCCTCATACTCTTCATCTCCCCATCTGTCCTCGAAATCACCCTCATCCCGCCTTCGGAGTCTTTTAGAACGGTGTTTTCGGTCTCGGTCTCCTTCACCATCTCGACTCCGACTCCTCTTCCGTTCTCCGTTCCGCTCTCGGTCCTTGTCTCTCTCCCGCCTCTCTTCCCTCCGCTCATCCCGTCGTTTCTCCTTCGAACTCTTCTTCTTCTCCTCAGCAGCTTTTACAACTGGAGGACCCATGACGACGTCATCCTCCATTCCCAGGAGAGCGTACTTCTTCCTAACCTGCTGCATCCCCGCTACCTTCTTCTCCTTCTGAGCCCCAACATCCACGCCATTTCCGTTTTTCCCCGGCAGTCGGTGATACAGTTCATCGCTAAACCTTCGAATATCCGAACCTGAGCCGTCCAGAAACGAGCCAAGCTTGTCCTGCAACTGTGATGCAGATTTGGCGGTATTCGCCGTAGCAAGGACAAAATCGACAACAGTTGAATCAGAAGCGCCAATCAACTGTAAACGATTATTAGTATACGGATCCAACAACCCACAGCAAGCTTCACATACCTTAATGAGGTTATCACTAACCCAGCGCTTGAGATCCATGTTGCCCTACATATGTATCCCAGAATGGTCAGTACACGGGAAAGAACCGAGCAACCAAGACCGAAATCAGCGAGAGCCGTGTCACGTGCAAGGATTCCCCGATTCGGCAGGGCGAATGTCGCAAGTGAGTAGATGTGCAAGTGTTGACTCACTGGGCACGAGTGACATTTATATGCCGTCTCCATAAAACTGGAACGGGGAAGCATAGGTCGCGGGTGGAGCTTATTACAGGGGCTTACGGGCGATAGAATTTCGATCACTCTGTATTTTCCTCAAAGTCCAGAGAGGGTTAGATTCGCAAATGATATTTGTATACTGCGATGCGGACATGTATGTAGATATATGGAGACACGCTATGAATCTCAAACTCGGTCAGAGAGAGCGAGGGGTGTTGCTATAAGCCCGTGTACTTAAATGCTCAGATGCACCTCCACCGCAAGCTATGCACCTTTCCCGCATAATAACATCCAGCCAAAAGAAAAAGGCATAAACAAAAGGAGCTCAAAGCCCGCAAACAAAAGAAGCCATTCTGCGACTCTAACCACGCTCAAACAACTCTTCGATCTCCACAAGGGCCTCAACCCTTCCATCTTTCACCAAGCCCAGCACAGTTCCTTCCGCAAGAGTCTCTTGCACTTTATCTGGTCTTTGCGCTCTGACTGACAATATCCAATCCTTCACTTCTTCTACTGTGCTATGGGCTGGTATTGTAACCCATGTTTCAGCGGTTGCGACTAATACACTGCTCGGTCTAACAGGTTTGTTCATGCACTTGGCAGAAACCCGTTGTATTCTCCGTGGAGGAATTGCAGCTGAGTCATTCAACTTTGACCAGCCGCTTTTTGAACGTGCAGCTGCTAGGACGCAGTCCAAGACTGTAGTGGCTTCAGATACATTTCCAAAAGAAGCCAGTTCCATATCCGCAATGGGTATCGCGAAGTCCACTACGAGTTTTGGGCCCGATCCTTCCACATAATCAAGTCCAATGGCACCGCCCGGATGATGAGATTTGAATATTTCCTTAGGACCGCGGCCTTCTTCAGTGTGTATTTTCCGGGCTATAGCGACCGCAAGAGCATCACCGAGGGCGAGGGCGACAGTTGTCGAGGTCGTAGGGGCGCAAACACCAAAGGATAATTCTTCCGCTTCATGGATAGGTGCCGGAAGCAAGATGGAATTGGCCCGGATTCTCGACAAAGGCAGTGTATTTGTGGTTGTGTGCGAAGTCAAAATGATGAGTTGAGCGGTCTGGGGAAGGTGGGGCAAAAGAGATAGGAGCTCGGGAGTCCTCCCAGAAAAAGTTATAAGAAGGATTGTGTCGTTCTGAAGGATGTTAGTCAGTTGCCACCCTTCGCATTCTGTTCAAAGCTAACATACCGGCCGAATGATGCCCAAATCACCGTGGAGTGCTTCGATTGGGTGGAGAAACACTGTCAAAACCCCCAAGCTATTCATAGTAGCAACCACCTTCTCCCCAATCTTGCCACTCTTCCCAACGCCAACAACAACGAGCTTTCCTCCGTTCTCAATTGACCTCGAAACAGAGTCTACTGAATTGACGAACCCTTCTCTAGCCACTAGATCTGTCTGGTAAAGGCGCGACAGGCATGATAGCGCAGTTGCTTCGGTAGAGAGCACATGGACTGCTGTTGCTAATGCAGCCTCATTCTGGGGATCGTATTCTGTTGTTGGAGGCGTGATCGGTAAAGCGGGGATCGATTCAGGAACGGGCGGCATTGACGTGGGCATTGATGGAGAGAGTGGTGTGAGAGGCTGCCGATGCCTGATGGCATAGCCCGGGAATGAGGAAATAACACGCTCTTGCATATTATAATCCATATTGCCTCCTGGGAGAGATAAAAGGGTGCTCAGAAGATACAGGTAGAAAAGCTTGGTTAGGCCAAAGACTGCTAGGAGGCCAAGATTGCTTGCAGTTAAATATCTTCAAGCTATGGTTTTTCAAGTCCCGAGGCTATATCTTTCCCGGATGGTGTTTAGGGCTGAAGGTACAAAAATCCCCGATTCTTCTGGTCAGAAATAAAGCTTTGGTTCGGTTGGCGCGTCAGGGTGGCAGCTAGGAGCCTAACTGAAGGTAAGGGGATGTCTACCCATGTTGGCCGAATGATTACCTTCACGACCCAGGCTATCACTTCTCACGAATGCTCAGTGTTAGGTGGTAGGGAAACTTAAGCCAGCTTCAGGCTTTCCAGCGTGACGATAAGACTATAATCAGTCAGTCTATTAGATATACATGGTAGTAGTGACGGAGTTACCTGAAAGATAAAGTCTACTTAAGCCGTATGCTTCTAGTGAGCTAGATGTTCGCTCAGAATATATGTTCAAAAAGAGATGTATGCTAGCATGAAATCCCCGGATATTTGATAAGGTGTGTCCACACAAGGCAAAGCGGTGTGTCAGATCCTTATGAGTTGACAGGCGCTAATTTTAGAGCCGCAGCGTTCTTTCTGTTCCTGGGCTACAGCCGCAGGTCGACCGGCGGAGTGATGATGGCTTCAAGTGGGTCATGATGCCTTCTATCTGATGGGATATATCCCTCCATTAATAATGTAACGGCGGGTAGACCTCCGCGACCGGGATGTCTGGACGCCGACTAGGGTTACCCAGAGCCATAGAAAAAAAAACCGCTGCCATCGGTCTAACCAGCCAAGGAGGCTTAGTGGAGCACGCACTCAGAAACTCTTAGTCAACAGAACCCCCGAGACGAACGATAAAGCTGCGAGGCCTAGCCGTATCTGACCAGTCAAATATGTCATGGACTCTGAAACGACGCTTTTGTCAACTTTGCCCTAGACGTCCATCGCTGGCTCGGTGGTGAGGCGTCGCGATAAACAGGGCCCATGCAGCCTGATGGACATGTAGAGGATGCCACCGTCCTCTCCATCACACCGCCCGCATGGCAGATCCACCTAGAATTGAACAATTCCGAGATCCGATGCATAGTACATTTAATACCGTTGAAGTTCAATTGGACAGTGATAAACTTGACCGCATGCACAATCCCGGCACACCGCCCAGCAAGGCTGTTTGAAGGAGTGAATTATCCCACATGCCGCTTGGTCGGTGGGGCAACTCATCTCGGACGCGTGCATGTAGGTGTAGGCGGACGCATGAAGGTTGAGATTGAGTAACGACTTCAAGAAAATAACAATTTCTTTGCAACGTGTTGTGATAAGATCGCTTTTGTTGTCTGCGGCCTCACTCTATTTCGTCTTCCTGCATCTATCCGCTCCCTCGTACTTGATGGTTTAATCTAACCAGTTGGAATATAACAAAGTTCCCCCTCAAAAAGCAAATGACGGCTTCCTTTTTCTCCCACTTTCTCCCACGTTGCTACGACGTACAAGATTAGGCCTTCTGATAACAGACCACTTTCTTTTTATATCTACGCAGTGTCGTAACCCCTAGAGAGGTATGAGTACAGCACGTACAAAACACAAATGGTTCGACTTTGTTAGTACGAATGAATCTATTAGATGCATCTGCATACAGAAAGGGATATTTGTAATATTGGGGAAAGCCCATAAACTACATCCAGAGTATTCCTTACCCCTGATTAGCCATCTGCAATCCCCTCCATTACAACCTTCGCCATCGTATCAGAGCACCAAACACCCCAGCCCTGTACTAGAAACCTTATGCAAACGTCGCGAATGCCTCTGGGAAGCGCTTGACATTATCCTCGATCTTACCATGGTTACTCAAAAACTGAACATAGGCCCCGTCAACCTTGAAGCGGCCCTCGGTGCGCTTCTCAAGATACTCTTCTCGGCGTAGGGGAGTGAATCCCCAGTTTTTGGAGACAATGATTTTTTGGCGGCCTGGGAATTTGTACTGCGAGCGGCGAAGGGCCTCGATGGCAGTTGCACGGTCTATATGAAAAGTTAGATCATGTGCTAGGTCATACAAGGGGAATAATAGGAAGAGACTTACGATTATCCCTTGTTCTAACACTCAAGATGATCTGGCCGATGTTGACACGGGCAACCGTTCCGTTGGGCTTGCCCCAAGCACCACGCATTCCAGTTTGCAGCCTATCAGCCCCGGCACAGGACAACATTTTGTTGATACGGATGACGTGGTAAGGATGGGCCCGGACACGCAAGTGGAAACCTTCTTTGCCAGCGACTTTGACGAGGTACCTATAGAGCGGGCGCAAGTCAGTGTCCTTGCTTCATCAACAGAAGTATACGTCATTGGGTGAGATTCCGGTGCTTTCCCGAACCATTTCCCTCTACTTCGTAACAGATCCTCCGTGCCACGGGGCAACTCACTTGTTGGCACAAATACGGGCCGCTTCTAACGCCTCCGAACTCAACTGCTCATATTCATTCGAGACCAAATGGACACAGAGAGGGAATTCGTTGACATCAGCACGCTTGCGGCCAAGATCGAAGATGCGGATCTTGGGATCAGGTACGCCACGGTTGAAGCGGGACTTAGGATAGGGCTATTGGCACAGAATGTCAGCCAAATTCAAAGGCCTACACATTGCAGCACGATAGATGAGCGCCCTTGCTTGTCTGCGAAGAAGAGGCTTGTCGCGGTGGCAACTACGTCTCCTGGTCGAAAAGAGAAGTGGACGCACTTTATTCTTGCAGTAGCGATAACATCTAGCTGGACGACGTGCCATATTGCCTTTGATCGTCTGTTGTAATTTATGTGGGTTTGTGTTTTGAGAAGGAAGTGATTCCTTTGAAGGAGGCCTCAAGTAGGCAGAGGTATGATTGCCGCCAAGACGCCGCCTATTAGAAATCAAAAAGGTACTGCGTGAAGTGACGCTTTGAAATCAGCAGTCAAGCTAACAAGCGAATACGCGAGCCCGCTCTTAGGGCAAGCCCTCCTCCAGATGAGGATCGGCGGCATACTTAGTAGGTTCACTTTGGGTAAAGGGAACCAGAGGGGACAGTGTACTTCTGCACATCACGTATTGAGTTCTTCTAGCGCATGATGATTGCTTAGCACGAAGTTTAAGTTATGCCTGCATTCATGGATTTGCAAGCATGCGCACATCAAGAAAGCCTAGTTGGCGAATAGCGATCTAGCTGATCTATTGCTACAACCGTATACTTTCGTACGTCGGAAATTGAATGAGAAAATGGAGTCACGGTCGCCTCAAGCTTTCCTGACTGGCTATGCCGTAGCGCCACTCAAGATATCCGAATCTCCAGCGTCAAGAATAGCCATCGTGGAGCACCGGAAAAGCTTTCCGCAGGCAGTGCCTAGCTCAATCTGCAGTTGGGCTGTCAGTACTTGCGGTGTACCCTCCAAAGTCTTATAGCAAGACCTCTTCGCAGGGTAAGCCCTCAAGGCTATTGAAGTCTGGTCGTTGGCATGTAATGAAAGGCTGGCTAGAGATTTATTGCGCTGTGCAAGGAAGAGCTTACATTGTTGCCAGCAAAGTGATGCACGTTTGTTTTTGAGAGCATAGAGTAGTCTGGTCAAGTGTTAGAGCTATTGATCTTTAGGAGGGGGAGGTTGATGGGTTGATGCATACATTCGAGCTCACTCTTCCGGAGTGGAGGTGTGTTTCCAGCAATAATTACCAATTTCGCCTTGCCAGATCGGAGAGTTTTGAGAGTAGACTTGTATCCGAGAGTGACTACAAGAAACAACGAAGAGTTAGAATCTTGTCGTTGACCTAATGCGGAGGTGAAAGAGGGTAACCTTTGCCAGATTTCATAACAAGGGCGAGGCGCGAGTTGATGCTGTCGGCGGTTTTCTTCGCTTTCTTTGTAGGTGCCATCGCTACGCTTGAGGATCGGGTTTATCCTGTGTGTTGACTGAGGCAAAAGCGCTCCGGGCTTTACTGGAGAAGTTGGTGATGATTGTTAATGTGTAGAATGTTGATGGATGTTTTTCAATTTGGGGTTTGTGCGGAAAGCAAAGGCCGGATTTAGCTCACTTACATAAGCGAGTTCCTTCATATAATTTGGTCTTCAGAGTTTTTCCAATTGGTCAAGTGAAATAAGGTACAATTTTCCAGCTCATCCCTCGAAGAGGTCCGAGAATTGCAGGGCACGCCAAAACAGAATTGTTAAAGCCCCCGAAATCCTGCGCAAAATTTCATCAGACAATTTAACTCTTCTCCTATTAAGGGCCGTCGCACATATAATTGTCCATTTAATTCTCCCACGCGTAATTGCCTACTATCGTGTACTCAGATACCTTGTTGTTCAAAAGGCAAAGCGGGATAATAAGATTGGCTAAGGGCCGAGTCGTCCATCTAGATTAAGCTAAGCAAAACAACTCCCTCTACAACTTCAACTACTTCTCTGGTTACGAAAAGCAGCTGTGCCTTTGAGCCCCAACGAATTCACATATCTAGTACTAGAAGCATTGCCAAGTTCACATCCACCAGCTTTTGCCACTTCTTAATATAGAATTGACCTGACAACCTCCAACCTGTCAACAAAAACATACCCGAGTCCGAATCCTCAACCACTAGAAGTCAGCAAACTTCAGAAGACTGTCGCCCTACAGCGCCCTAAATAAAATCAGTCCTCAATGTCGTCCGCGACGAGGAAGCCTCCTGCGCCCAACAATACTCCTGGGGCTCGTAGCCCTGCAAGTCCAGCCACTTCACCGAACGTTTCCCGGGTTTCGCGATCTCCAACTCCTGCTACAGCATCGGCAAATGGACTAGCTCGAAGCCGATCAATTCGAGGATCAACCGGGACACCAATATCAGCTCGTTCGGCCGCTAAACGGCCGACGGGATCTCTGTCCAATCTTAGCGGCAATAACGTCTCATCCGCGTCAGATGACGTCGAGGAAGACGACGCGAAAGCTGAGACCGTAGCTTTAATAGAGGACTTGAAGGTGCGACTGCAAAAAGCAGAGAATGCGTCTGACGAGTATCTGCGGCAACTAGAGGCTGTCCAGTCACGGCTTGATGATGCTTTAAACGAACAAGCCCGGCTCGAGGAGCGAGTCCATGAGAGCGATGAACGAATCGAGGGACTCGAGAATGACAAACGGGAAGCGCAAAGGATGGCAAGGGAGATGGAAGGGATTTACGAAGCCGAGAGGCTTGCGATAATGCAAGAGAAAGAGGAGATGGTCAACCGGGAAGAGGAGATGCAGACGGTTATACAGAGACTGAAGGATTCGTTGTCGCAGCGAGATTTACGGCCGGAATGGAGTGATGGCGGCGTATCTCGTTCTTGTAAGGCTCCAAAAACTATCGCGGTTCTGTTATGGTGCTAATTCTGCGCAGCGAACAACTCATCTCCCATCGATAGAGAGCATTTCGCGCCCCATTCGTCAATCCAGCGAAGCAATTCGAAGAACAACTCCAAGCTCCTTCTCCAGAAAGATAAGCTCATCGAGTCGCTTCGACTTGAGCTTGCAGAAGCACAGATCAAGCTTGTCGAATCCGACAACTTCGGCGGCAGTCGTCTTCAAGATCTCGAGAGACAACTCCTGGATGCTCGGATGACAAATGCTCGACTAATGGAAGACAATGAGAGCTTCCAGCTTCTGTTGGGAGAAAAGACTCTCAACGGGGGCTTCTCCAAGGCAGATTTTATGCAAGTCCACCACGGTCACAGTTCTAGACGTAACTCAGGTGTTGGTGATGTCAATGGCAGTCAGAGCACTGGTCTCGGTTCTAGTCTCGCAGAAGAGCTGGAGTCAGCAGCAGAAGGGGAGAGCGAGAACTATCGCCGTCTAGAAGCCGAAGCCAGGTCGCTCAGGGATCAAAACAAAGCCCTCACCCTCTACATAAACAACATGATCGGTCGACTCCTCCAACACAAGGACTTCGAGGCTATCCTCGACAAAACGCCAAATCTATTATCTGGTCCTAACGCTGCCAGTGTACGCCATAGCGCAAACACGGAGAAGGAGCTTCCACCCCCTCCACCAAAGCAGGAGGCCCCGCAGTCAATTCTTCAACGAGCCAAATCTGTAGCAATCGGCAATGGTCGACAAAGGCCCCGGCCACTGTCGCATATGCCCCCACCGCCCAGCCCTTCCATGACCGATGACCCCGCAACGGCCCCAAGCATCCCTCTCGGTCGCTCCCAGAGTCTCCGTGGCGGCGGCCACCGGCGCTCCAACTCCGAATTCGCGCACCCTGCTACAGTGGTTAATCAAATGTACCGTGGCTCTGGCACCGTCAGTCCTAGCGTCCAGACTCCACGGAACCAAACTTCCTTCTTCGCTCCTCCCCAGCGCGATGGCAATCCCAACGCCGCGGCACGTGTGCCCTCAAGCTCCTCTCACCACCAGTCGACCGGCAGTGGGTCTAACAGCACTGTCTCGGACTGTAGCGGCGAGGTCCCGTCTCCACCTCCTTCTGCCTCGTCAGCAGGGACTAGCACGGGAGGCGGGAAGATTGAGGGAAATAAACTTAGACCGCTAAGACTGGTGCAGGAGAACGCTGGAGATATTCCCGGCCCGGTTGGAGGGAAACCACCGCCAGTTACTAGGAAAGCGAGCGACGGTTGGGAAAGCATGGGCGAAGGAATGGCTGGGAGGAATAAACGGAGTAGTTGGATTGGATGGCTAACAAAGGCAAAGGAGGAGGACGCGGCGAAGGAATAAGATGTTACTGATTTACCGACATCTTGGTAGTTTAGAGGACAAGCCGAGTGTACAAAGCAATAGGGTCGTTTTGGTATTATCTTTAGTTTCGGAGTTCATTGTGTCGGGTCTTGTTACTGCTGCTGATTAGTATGACGGCGGGGTTTGATTCGCGATCAGTATTTTGCTGGCTGGCTAGTCTTTGCAGCTAATACGTTTCACTCTCACCTGTCTTCTCTGGGAATAATCAAGTTTCGCTTCATGACGTATACCTCTTATCCAAGGGGAATAATACAAGTCAACGAATATGAAGAAACGGCATCTTCTCTAAATTACATACTTTCGTTTGATTCGCCCGAGATATGCAGTTTAGTTACCCGATGAAACTAGTGAAACCTTGAAACCTTGAAATTCAAGAAACAGCCATATAAAATGATATTACAGTTCATCTTTTCCAGCGCCAGGCTTCGCAACGCCGTGCGCCGGCCTCCCAGAATCTTTTCCAAGATCCACGCCCTTCTTTTTTCGCCATTTCTCCCACAATGCCCAGAAATCCTTCTCCATACCCTTCTCCATTTGATCTGGTAGCACGACACTGTACTCGATATGTAACGCACCGAACTCCCCATCGCGATGACTGTTGTCGTTGTGCCATATAGGCATCCCTTCCCCCTTAATGACCTCTACCATACCTGGCTGCACGACTTGTCCCCGTTTCCGAGAGAGCTCCACAACGTGCCCATCTAGGTGTGTGATATTACGAGTCCAGTCACCCAACCAGGCCTCTCGAAGAGAAAGAACCTCCTTCCAGAACAAATCTGGTCCTTTCCTCCGGAAAAAGGCCCCATCTACACGACTCTCGTCATCTGCTCCCAACTCTGGATCCTTCTCTAGCAGTTGAACATACATATCACCTGCTACCCAGTCCGGACTCGCATCCGCCTCGTTCTCAAAGTTAATCCTCGCATTATGCGGTGTCCCCCTCTCAATATGAAGGTTATGTGTCGTGACTTTTCGCACGACTCTCGAGCCGCCGCAGATATTACAGGCATGCTTAATAGTTTTGCCTTTACCTTGGCAGTGACTGCACACAACCTGGACTTGCTGGATGATAGGGCCGAACTGGTGCTTCTGGATGACGACACCACGCCCGCCACATTGGTAACAGGTGTCAACCTCTCCGTCGGCGCTGCCAGTTCCTTCGCATTCTTCACAGATCTGTTGCTTTTCAACGTTGAATTCGATGTCCTTGCCGTTATAGAAGTCTCTTAGCGGCACATGTACCCGAACTTCCATGTCAGGTCCGCGACGTTGGCCGCCACCATGGCCGAAATGACCTCCACCTCCGAAAAAGCGTGAGAAGAGGTCAAATGGGTCATGGCCTCCACCTTGCCCGCCACCTGACTTGTGTTGGGCGAGGCCTTCATGGCCATATTGGTCATAGATGCGGCGGGTTTCGGCATTGGAGAGGGTATCGTAGGCTTCTGAAACTTCGACAAACTTTTGGTGGGCGGATTCATTGCCACTGTTAAGTAGTTAGTTTGCTGAAGTGAGGATACAACAGTAAGAGGTGAAGCTTGGGGGCGTACGGGTTCTTGTCAGGATGGTATTTCTTGCTCAGTACACGGTAAGCGCGCTTCAAATCTTTCTCTGAAGCTTGCTTGTCCACGCCTAGGAGCTATTACAGAGTCAGCATCTTGAAGCGCCGCAATTGAATCTTTTGAGATGGAATAGCGCAAGGCCATGGGATTCCGCTTGCTCCTGGTCCGCACCTTATAGTAGTCTTCTGCACATAGCGCAAATGGCAGAAGTACAAGAAGCAACAGCGTCGGCAGGAACAACATGACGGCAACGACCTATTCGGAGAAGTAGGCGTCAGGACGCCAGGGAAATGAGTGGACGCCTCACCAGGCGGTTGTCTAAGGCCGGAATACAGGTCTCAAATAGTAGAAAATAGCACAAAATGTACAATGCTGAGAGAAGAGAAAGTCACAGGCTAGAACTTAGGAGTCTTGAGGCTGAAAAAGTTGGCTTTTTGCAAAAGATACCAGCGTGTCCGTATCGCGAAAGGGACTAAGCCTAAAACGGTTGGCGAGCTGCTCTTTAAGGAAACCTATGAGAGAGCTTTCAGCTGTACATACATAATTCCACGGATACTAAAGGCACATCTCAAGCTAGGAATACATTTTACCTCGATTTGCTTATAGGATGTAGCTTTGCACAGGCACATAAAAAGCACTCTGTCCAGAGTTGGGGACTGGAAGAGGGCCATATGACGCCCAGTTGAATATTATCCTCTGCCGTAGCTCCAAATCCCGAAGTTATGAATACTCAAGGAGAACATAGGGAAAGTCAAAGAGAAGTTCTGAAAGACCCCCAATACCGAGGCTATTCCGTTCTACCCCCTAAATGCTTCTATGCAGAGTATACATAATAGACAGCTTTCCTTCTACGGAGCACGGAATACTCAGGACTGAGTACGGAGCAACACGATATGTCAGTGAAATGGCCTTCGAAAACTGAGGGTTTCGATGCCATTTCTTAATGCCTTTCCACGATGCCACCCACTGCAAAGCTACTCGGCTACTGATCTCTTTTTTTGAAAAAAAATAAAATTGTTTAATTGCTAGAAGAGCTGAGAACCCTCTAATTATACTACGTTAATGGGTGGCTTAATGATTCCCAAGCCAATCCTAGCCTTATCCCAGATCGATGACAACTCCAATATATCGCCTAAAACGTTTCCGTTTAGCGGCAACATTACCATCCGATGGTTGACCGTACTCGACTAGGAGAGCTGCAAGAACATCACCTTGTCTGCGTTAGTAAAACGGGGTTATTTTGTACCATTAGAGGTCTTACCATTGAGGCGAGTAACGTCCGCAAGTGTTTCAGGAAACGCATTGGGTACTTGGTTGTCTTTCGTAAAAATTGGGGACAGCGGTGTTGTAGTGTTTGGAATAGTGGAATTTGAAAGTCTCGCGATGGTGTTTTTATCACTGTAGAAAAGCTTCACGTCAGTTGACAGCAATAGAAATAATAGATAGAAATAGAAGTGAAACCTTACGTGGCATCTAAACGAGTCTCTAAACGCTGGAAACCACCTTGAATCATCTGAACCAGCTGCTGATGCTGCTGTTGCTGCTGTTGATGCTGCTGTTGCTGCAGTTGATGGTGCTGTTGCTGCTGCAGTTGTAGCTCCTGAATTTGCCCAGCGATCAGAGCACCTTGATTGACTGCAGGGATGTTCCGCAAAAGAGAAAGCTGCTGAGTTACATCCGTAATTGCTCTACCAAGGACTTCAAAGTCTGGTTGCGCCATGGTTGTCTGTTTGAATGTGGATAGATGGATGAGTGAGAGAAGCGGGTTTTAAGGTCCCTCGTTAGGTAATCCTTCCTTAGGAGGAAGTCAACCATCCCGTGACTAGATGGTCCGTGCGCCACGCGTCGCGTTGTTATGGAGAAGCGCGTCCCACATCAATTAAAGTTGAACATATTTGTGAATCCCTTCAACCACCTCCTTTTAAGCACCTTTATTGGCTGCGAACCGCGATTTGTACATGCTATGAATTGGCTCTTTGGCTAGTACATATTGCTTTATCCGCCATTTGCTGAATCTCTGCGTAAGCCCTTATATCTTAATTTTTCTCCAGAGCAGGCACGAACGCTGTTCACCAACATATGTGAGCATATGTAAAGGAATACTAACTTTGGGTCAGATACCTGTCCCCGCATCTGTGAGTGCATGCTTTGTGTTTGTTCCGCGACAGGTACCCGTTAGCTTTGATCTTTTCTGCGTCATACTGCAGACTCAAGATCGATTAGCTTAACGGGAAAATTCTCCGTGCCACCACAGATGGGGCGTATGAAAAATATAGTCGTACTGTCCTCCGACAGTGAGGCATCCGGATATGACGAGGATTTTAAAGAGGTAGTAGTAGCTAAAGCTACAAGCCGAAACGCAAGGAAATTTCGAGGGCTTTCAGAGAAAACGGCGCTTGGTCGAAGTGGCGTTGTTAAATCTTCTTCACCGAAAGCCCGCTCCTCCCCGAGTTCTTTGGAGAAGGGCCGGAGTCGTGGCAATCCACTTTCGTCATTGAAGAATGTTACGCGGCAGACTGGCCGAAGCGATAAGGATAGCAGTGCGGAGCCTGAGGAACCCCTTGGAGAGGCAGACGACGAGGATGAGGATCCGATGTTGGTGGAGTCTCCCCAGCGATTAAAAACATCTAAAGGCAAGAGTAAGGCTCTCGAACCACCAAAGAAGAGTACGAAACCATCTGGACCAGAAGCGGAGGGCCATTCCTCTGTGAGATTAGTGTTGGACTATGTTGCGAGTAAGTGAAAGATTCCTTATATTCCATATGCTAAACTGTTACCATACTCTCAGCCCCTTCCTTTATCACTGGAAAAAACTTCTCCCGGTTTTCTCCTACTCTCCTAATCTATCCAAATGAGGCTGCGGAAGAATCATTTGCTTTGGTCGTAGTCGTTGTTCTTCCTTTGTTCTTCAAGACTCCTGATGCGGCTAATGCTTCTCTGTGCATGACTTGAACCACTCGTAGTTAGAATGGGTTTGGTTGCAGCTGGTTCGAAAGTTCCAGCGTTACTTAGTCATATGCGTTGTATCTCGTCCACGTTGAGCTAGCCCGGAATCAGCCAGATGTTTCTAGATCCCATGGTCACAACACCTATTACCTTCATCACACCATCAAACAACCGAATCCTTCTATCTCAAACCCACAAGCCTGCCTCACTTTGATCTCCTTTTATTAACGCCTTTATATTAGAGTCTCTCTTCTTTTACCAATACTCTCTTGATATTTGGCGTTGAATATTTCTTCTCTCAGGTTCGCGTGAGGCTTACTGATGACCATACCGTCAACAGTCCCTACGTCAAGTCCACCTCCCGCCAGTCCCATCAGGAAAGCGCAACCCGTATCGCTAGCCATACGCAACTCTCCACAATCCAAAAAGACGCGCCAGAGCACTCTGGCATCATATTTTTGCGGTGGGAGCGCAAGCATAGCGCGTCCCACACTAGCTTCAAATCGGAACGTTGAAACTACAGCGTCAAGTGGCAAAGTAATAGGCAAAACTACAGCTTCGAATGCAAAGTCACGAACTTTAGCTACGTCGAAGAAACCCGCTATGGCGCCGGCCAAGACCACCAAGCGTGAAACGTCTCCTTCCGATCTTTCGGGTTCTGATGTGGTCATCACCGGAGTTGCAAAGTCTGGTGCTGTACGCAAACGTAGGCAAGTGGCTACGATGTCAGATGAAGACCCTGAATCCAACATCTCCGATAACGAAGAAGAATCTGCTGAAGAATCTGATGAAGATCTTGCTGAAGATCCTGCCGAAGACACCGTGCCGGACGGTGAAGATGAGATCGAAGAGGTCGAGGAATCCTTCCAAAGACCAACCCCGAAACAGGCAACTCGCAAGACTTCGCAGAGTACTCTTTTTAGTGGCAAAGTTCCCGCTAAAGCTACAGCTTCCAAGGCCAAAGGTCTAAAAGGAAAAGCCGACAATGCAGCCAATAAGGGTGCGAGAAATAAGGATTCGTGGCACTATAAATCTGGAATCGACGAGTCTCTACCGCCGCTAAGTGATATTGGAGCTATTTTTGATGATCTAGTTAAAAAGTTGGGTAGCTCTTACTTTAAAGATATCGTCCAACATTTGGGAGCTCGCAAGCTAAAAGTCGCAACCATGTGTTCCGGCACTGAGAGTCCAATTCTCGCTCTTGAACTTATCGCAGAGAGTAGGTGCCTTGACATGTGTATATAAAGCATGTAAACTAACAGCGGCAGGCACGAAAAAGCACTATGGACTGGATCTTGAGATTGATCATCTGTTCAGTGCGGAGATCGTCCCATTTAAGCAAGCTTACATTGAGCGGAATTTTAGCCCGCCCATCATTTTCCGCGATATAAAGGAACTAATCGACGCAAAGAACGGTGAAGCGTAAGCATGATCTGTACCCGAATCAAGATTGTCTCTAACCATCTTAGTACCACTGCTTATGGTGCCAACGCCACTATTCCTGGAGATGTCGACTTGCTCATCGCAGGGTTTTCTTGCGTGGATTTCTCTGGATTGAACTCTAAAAAACTGGACCTCAACGACCCCGGCGAATCTGGGGACACTTTCCGCGCAATTCTTAATTATGCCAAGAAATGGAGACCTTCACTTATTGTTCTCGAGAACGTATACACTGCACCTTGGCAGAGGATAGAGGAGATATGGGAAGATCATGCGGACTACTCTGCTTGTTGGTTGCGATGTGATACGAAACAGTACTATATCCCCCATACTCGCCAGCGTGGCTACATGGTCTGTATCGACAATAGGAAAATGAAGAATGCGAAGAATGCGAAGAATCGCATCCAAGCGTGGAAGAAGATAGTCCAGCAAATGCAACGGCCGGCCAGCTGCCCTATTGAAGCGTTCCTCCTTCCAGAGGACGATCCACGTGTACACCGAGGCCGCGAGGAACTTTCCAAGGGGCTAAGAGGGGGGGAGAGGGGTGAGCGTACTGTTGACTGGACAAAGTGTCAAGGCCGCCACCAAGACTACCGAGCTGACTTGCATCTCGGATCTAAGAGGCCTATGACCGGCTGGGAAGATGGTGGGTCATGCAAGATGCCTGACTATGCCTGGAATGATTGGGGTAGAGCGCAGGTGGAACGAATCTGGGATACTCTCGAGTGTTCATTATTACGCAATGCTAGGAGAGGATTCGATTCGCAGTTCAAGACGTTCGTACCACCCCCCATATACAATATAAGACAGTTCAAATTAATTATTCTCAATTTAGTCGTGTATGGGAGCTGTCTCAGAACATCGACCGCTTTACTGATGGAACGCCGTTTGGCATAACCGGGTGTGTCACTCCTACGGGCGTTCCTTACGTGACCGTTCGCGGCGGTCCCATGATCGGACTTGAATCCCTTGCGCTGCAAGGGTTACCTATTGAGAAGCTCCTCTTAACTCGCGAACACCAGAGGCATATGCAGGATCTTGCCGGCAACGCTATGAGTACCACCGTCGTTGGTGCCGCAATGTTAGGCGCACTCATTGTCGGTTTCAAAGCTCTTGAATCGGGCCAGGGGGAAAGAATGGCTATTGATACTACCTGCGACATAACTAGCCATATTTGTGGAGAGCGCAGCCTAGTCGAGCACGAACTCGATCTCTCTTCATTTGAGAAGATTCCGGTTGCATCGATTTTAGAGGATGCGAGAAAGAGTTTTAGACTTTGTCTTTGCGAAGGTCGAGCCTTAATGACGTCGAATCGACTACAGCAGTGCAAGCTGTGCGGCCACACCACCTGTGTAAAGTGTGGCGGCAACCCAAAGCATGCTTACAATCCTCTCTCAGACGACATAGTTTCATCAAGACTTGCACCTGGAGAGTTTGAGGACAAGATCAAAGACGCCCTTCCTATGAGAGTTAGGGTCTCTGGCATCTCAAAAGAGTCTTTAGAGCTAGCTAAAACTGCTTCTGGTGTTCAAGCTGGAAAAGGGGACTGGACAAAATTTCTCACAGCGATTGAGCCTGCCCTCGATGTAGAACTTAGATTCTACTCTTTGAAGCGAGCAGATTATTGGACTGTGTTTTACGATTCGCCCAAATCACGTCTGGAGCTCATCCTTGACTCCGATAAGGCCGAATGGCGTCTCTTTGCAAAACCAGACGAGAAAGAGAGCGTAAATAGCAGGGTTCGAGAACTCCTTGCTCGGCCCTTCGCCCGTATGAGGCCAGTGGGAAAGAATCTCATTCAGGGAACCTGGCAGTTATGTGTTCCTGTGGAGTTCACATTCAAGGTCAAGATTGAAGGCAAGGGGAGTGCAGTTCGATCGTGGGAGTCAAAGCTAGGTCTCCAAGAGCCCAAATTCGCAGACAAGAAGTTGTGGTCTATTCTTCATCTTTCGATCGGGAAAGAGGT
Source organism: Nothomitra cinnamomea (assembly GCA_022345685.2). Lineage (NCBI taxonomy): Eukaryota > Fungi > Ascomycota > Geoglossomycetes > Nothomitra > Nothomitra cinnamomea. The sequence continues at coordinate 84,355 of JAJDMX020000035.1, read as the reverse complement.
AACCCCTCGGCTTGACATTGACGTCTCTGGAGAGTATAACTTCCTACTAGATTGTGGGATGGCCGCCGGATCCTTACACAAAAAAGTGGCCTCAACGCAGGACGGAAAAGCGGCAGCACCTCTCTTCCTATTTCTTGATCCCTCTCGTTATGGAGATCCTGCAAAAGACTATTTTGTCTTCTCGACTGACATCCGCCGATACAACTACGGCGAGCAGCGGCCCATTGTTGCTCGACTCGACCATAGTTGGCGGCCCTCATCTTTGCAGACTGTCCAAACTGTATCTTGCACCGTCGATGGCGAATGGATCGATATTCAGTCTGCAAATCTCAAGGCCATCGAATTCGATAGTGCAGCCACATTTGCGATTCCATCACGAGACATGACCATCGGTTTTAGAAATGATTCATGCAAGGCTGCAAATGCGATTCTGTCATGCAAAGTCCCTCTCCCGGGGGACGAGAATGTGGGATGGGCAAAGGGTGACTGGATCGAGGTCGACAGGGTCAACGAGAAACGCATTTTTGCGTCTTTTGCTTGGTTGACGGAGCGAGTACGCTTTATTCAAGACTTTGACTCTTGGCGGATTCTGGACCTCCCTGAAGGATTCAAACGATGTCAGATATGCGCTCCTACACCTCCCAAGATTAGATGGCGGCACGAAAAGAAAAAGCTCACACCATATGAAGATCCCCAGCAAGCTGCGCCGTACGAGCGGGCTATGAAAGACAGACCTTCGCCCTTCGTTACGCATGTCAAGATTGATGACAACGGGTTCGGCTTATTCAAAATCGGTTTGAACATTTCTTCCCTTGTCCACCGCGCCTTTGCGAATCTTCCTGTTGACGGTTCTTCTTCGGATATTACTCTGTCATGGAGACTAGTCACCAACTACATTCCCCCTCCTAAGTTTGTTCTACCAAAGTTTACTTTGCTAAGCAATAAGAAGGATGGAAGTTGCAACCAACCCCCAAATTTTAAGTTTAAACTACGTGCAGAACAACTCCGGTCCCTGGGTTGGATGATCCGCCAGGAAGCTAAAGAAGTTGCTCCGTTCTTCGAGGAAGAAGTAGAGGAAGCTCTCCTACCAGTTCTTGGCTGGCGAGCTGAAGGGCAGGCCACTAAGAAGATAACTATTCGAGGCGGCGTGCTGGCTGACCAAGTAGGCTACGGGAAGACGGCAACCACTTTGGGTCTCATAGACTCTCAATTTCCACTGGAGAGAAAGAAATCGTTGCCACATATGAAAGGCAAAATCGCAACCAAGGCTACCCTCCTCATCGTTCCGAACACCCTTGTGAAGCAATGGGATGCAGAGATCAAAAAGTTCCTTGGTCAAAGGACCTACAACGTCCTCGGAATTACGAGCGCAAATGTGGGGCGTTATACTATTGCAGACTTCCAAGCTGCCGACATTATCATTACCAGTTGGAGTGTACTCAATAATGAAGGCTACCTTGCGAAACTAGCTCACTTTGCTGCCTTGCCAGAAATGACGTCTTCCGTCGGCCGTGCTTTCAGTGCCTGGTATACGTATGCGCTTGAGCGTGTGGCAGAGCATGTAGATATGTTGAGAACCGACGGTGCCCAAGTCCTCAAGGACGCCCTAAAGGCCAAACTGGAGACTTTCGAGAAGGATGAAGACCTGGTAAATTACGTGCCTTCCAAGCGGCTGCGTGGCATAGCTTATCGGAAACATCAAGCCGAAAAGGCCCTCAAGTCGAATAAAAAGCGGAAAGCCGAGGAAATGGATCTGAGCGATGATGAGCCAGTCCAGCAAAAACTCGTCGATCCGTTTGGCCTCGGCCAAGCAGATGTGCGTAGGGACTGGAGGAATGCCAAAAATCCGCTCTTCCAGCTGTTCCATTACAACAGGATTGTAGTGGACGAGTACACTTACATTGCTGGCAAGGACCACACTTGCGTCACAAACTTGGAGTCAAATGTTAGATGGGTCCTTTCCGGAACACCACCACTCGGTGACTTCTTAGATGTGAAAACGATCTCAGTGTTCTTAGGCATCAATCTAGGTATTGACGACGATGCTGTTGGCGTTATTCAGGCACATAACATCAAAGCTATGGAGAAGGAACGGACAACTGTTGAAGAGTTCCAGTCGTTTCGCCAGGTTCACTCACCAGCTTGGCATCAGCGACGACATAAGCATGCCCAAAAATTCCTTAATCGATTCGTCCGTCAAAATATTGCAGAAATCGACGAGATACCCTTCGAGGAGCATCTGAGGTGCGTTGAGTTGCCGGCGGCCGAGAAAGCTCTTTACATGGAGCTTCATCACCACCTACTGTCACTTGAGATGAAGATCCGAAAGGGACGTTCTAAGATGGAAAACGATAGAGATGCTCGTCTCAATGACACCCTTGCTGACAGCAAGTCTCCGGAGGAAGCTCTCCTTAAACGGTGCTGTCACTTCACCTTAAAAAACTCGAAGGGCGATAATGAGGAAAGCGCAACCCAAGCCTGCACTCACCTTGTAAGAACGCGAAAAACTCAACACGACAACCTTATCAAAGACCTCCAGACCAACTTGAAGCATGCAATTTGGCTGAAACGACAATGTAAAGATGGCGACGAGCATTTCGCTGGCTGGAGGGGAAACGTCGAAAAGAACGCCTTTGGTGATCTTGAAGGCACTGCGAGATTGCTCAAATTAATTGAGGAGGCATTCCGTAACTACCACGATTCTGACGAGGATCTCTTCTATAGAGACTTGAATGATACCACATCAAAGAAAAAGAATCCAAAGTCGAAGGCAAAGAAGCCTGCGAAGAGAAGCAGGGTGGATTCTGATGCCTCTGACGAGTCCCTTGTAGAGGATGACGACGAGGACGAAGTTCCATATGGCGATACAGATCCTCGACAACCGCGACTGAGGGGTAGATCTGAGCAGGTCCTGGCGCTCCGAGAGTTAACAGCTCACCTACGCCGGCTTTCTAAAGAGTTGATATCACGAATCCGATCATTGCGCTTCATTCAAGTTGTTCGGGACCTCCAACTACAACGAGCGGGCCTCTTAGACCTAGATAAAAAGAAGTCTAGTAGCTGCACTTGTTCTAAATGTGGAGAGAAAGATGTTCCTGCTTCAATGCTTTCAGTTCTCACCTTGTGTGGCCACATTGCTTGCGACAAATGCCTGGAGACCTATGGTCGCAATGATGAGTGCATTGTCGCTGGTTGCGATGCTGCAGCTCGAAGCTTCCACATTGTCAAAGCTACAGAGCTCGGCACAGAAGATGCGGCTACCAGCACTGCCCAGCGCGTTGGTAAGAAGCTAGAGGAGGTTATCAATTTTATCAATTTCGAAATTCCGAAGGACGACCAGGTTCTACTCTTTACTCAGTTTGACGATCTCCTTGAAAACGTATCAGACGCATTGACCAAAAACAACATCAGCCACTTCGCCCTTGTGAAGAAGAGCAAAGCAGCCGACATGATGAACGCGTTCCAAACAAATACCGGTCATGACAAGAAGAAGGTCTTGATTCTCAACGTTGCAGACGAATCTGCAAGTGGAGCGTAAGTCTCTCTAGCTCCAGACCGGGGATGACCAACTGATTTTACCCTTGCTAATTGATCTTAACCGCAGTAACCTAACAAATGCAAACCACGTCATCTTCTTATCTCCTCTTTTTACGGAATCGCAGTACCGTTATGATTCTGCGACAACACAAGCCATAGGGCGTGCTCGCCGATATGGACAGAAGAAAGTGGTTCACATCCACCGCTTTTTGGCACTCAAAACTATTGATGTCGATATGATCCAAGAACGCACAGGGATGAAACTGGTCCAAGAGGGCAAGAATTATAGGCTTGTTCTCGAACGTGATGTGCCGCCTAATACCCCGTCTCTCGGAAGCTGGCTGAATCGGAAGGAAGAAGTGAGAGAGAGCGATAGCAGCGACTGATTCCGCGATCGATTACAGTTTGAAGGTTACTTCACTAATGCTCTGGAGAATTCGGTTTTTCCTCATTGGCCAATGTTCAGGCAAGCATTTTTCTGGCGGATTTTCCCACAAAAATACCTTCCAAAGAGTTTACTTTCCTATTTTGAACTGATTGTTGGCATGGCCAAGCACCCAAATGGATAGAGGATCCTTGTTGCCAATTTGTGTGTCTCAGCATAGTTGGCTGCGATTCTTATCCCACAGAATATCCGATCTCAATTCCCAAAACCTTACAGTACTAAGTTTAGAGGTTCTCCTTTCTGAAATGCTCTATATCAAAAGGCCCCGCTTATGAAAAGTCAAACTTTCCGCTTCCTCTTTCCTTAAACACTAATACACCTTTATTTCCCCCATCCCGAAAGACTCACCCTTACGGGAGCTTAAAAATCCTCCTCCCCCTTTTTTTTCTGTCGAATACTCTCTAGCTTCTCCACTTTTTCACGGAAAATAAAACGATACTCGAAACGGTTTCACATAGGATAGATAACGAAGGTGGGCCGGTGGGGATCATGTGCCTAATCGCGTAAAGAAAAAACAGTTGAATCCAAATCTGTGAGTTTGTGGGTGAGATTAATATGCCAATGTTTTCACCCAGACGTCTGTCGAGATTCTCCCTTTGTACGAAGTTTCTTTGAATGACTTCGACACGTACAATTGTAACGACCTCAGCGAAAGCGGGAGAGGGAGAGAACAATCAGGATGCAAGACGTACACGTATTGCTCATATAGCTTTATACAAAAAAGGAATAACTACTCATAAAAATCATAACCACCCAACAAACCCTGGCTAGGCCTTCACACCATACCCAACGCCCTAACCGGCACCCCAAGGTCCATCTCCCCCTCTGCAAAAACAAATCTCTCCTCCCCTCTCCTAACCCACCTAACAGGGACCTTCCCCTTCCTTATCTGCAGCGTAATAATCGTCCCGCTCCCATCACGCATTAGGTCCCTCGCCCTCTTCGCCGCCTTCCCCCACACCGCTTTCCTTTCGGGACCACCGGGCGGCATTGCTGCGACTTCGGCATCAGTGGCGAAATCATCGACGGCAAGCTCGATGGAGTATTCCCTAAAGAGTACGGCTAGGACGGCGAGGACTTCGACTTGTGCAAATCGCCGGCCGAGGCAGGCGCGGTAACCTTCGGAGAAGGGGATGTACGCGCAGCGAGGTGGTCGGAAGAGTGTTGCAGCTGTGTCCGAGCCTTGGGGGCCGCCTATATCGTGGGTAGGAAGGCCGTCACCATCGCTCTGTTTGCCACCATTGGAATCCGGATCGACGATCCAGCGCTCAGGGCGGAAAGCAGCCAAGTCCTCGGAACCCGGCCAGTATTTCGGGTTGTGGTGGGTAGCGACGACGTCGAGTGTCATTATGGTGTTGGCTGGGATAGTGACTTTCTTGCCGCGGAAGTTGATCTGTTGTGGGGAGTGCTTGGTGCTCATTTTCGGGATGCCGACGACCGGGGGGTAGCACCGGAGGGTTTCGTTCATGACGGCGCCGGGCATGCCGCCGAAAAGGGCGGGGAATCCACTTTCGTAATCCCAGGCGCTGATGGGTTTGTATCCGAAAATGCGGTCGATGTCCTCTTGGAGATGGCGCTGAGAGGCGGTATTGAGGGCAAGGTTAAGTAGGGCGTAGTGAATTGTGGTTGCGGTAGTTTCGTGCCCAGCGATAATGAAGATGAAGGCGTTACCCATTACTTCGTCATCAGACAGTAGCTGTTTCGTAGTTGGGCTAGGTCCCTTCTTCAAATCACTTTGGGGCGTGTCTACTGTGATACCAGATCCCTTAACGAGGGAGCCTGTGGAGCCATTAGCAATTACTTTAATCTAGAGATCTCGCAGTGCTCAAGCGGGTTCTAATATGGCTTGGTGAACATTCCGGCGAGGATCATTCAAGACTCACCCATTAAATCCATCCCGCCCCCTAAGTCCCCTGCACGAACCTTGGCTTTTTTTGTCTCAAAAAGCTCACGCATATACATGCCCCACTCCACATACGCCCTGTAGACCTTTTTGTGAAAGTTAAGAGGAGAGTGTTCTGCAGGAAAACAGCATCATCAGACGGGATTCATATGGTCAGGAACGGATAAAAATGCGCACTCAAAACCCATCTTGGCATCAACAGGACCCACAAGATATTGCGCAGCAATGTCCCCAAGGCGTCCCGATAACTCAGAGTATGTCCTTCCGGAATCTCCTCACTACTCATCTCTACCCCTTCAGTAATGCCGTGCTTCCTCTTCTCAAGGTCCGAAGCCTCTCCTTCCTGTCCAGGCCACGACAGCTTCACACCGAAGCCCGCGCGGCTGATTACATGCAACGGCAACCTCATAGTATCAGCAGGAAGATCAGCTATCGTCCTATCACCCTTGCCATCCTTGCCAACCCAGCTGCGTAGCATATCCTGTGCTTGTGACAAGCTCTCGCTCCACACCAGCGCATTACTCTTCTCTGTAAATGGTGGGGACGTGATCTTCCGATGCTGCCTCCACAGCGCGCCCTCCGTTGTAACCACGTTCCTACCAAATATACTCAATAGCCCGTACAAATGCAACGGCTTCGGGAAATCATTTCTCCTCGAGACAATTTGCGATATAACGTCAGCATCGCACGTAAACGCGAGAACTCCCCCAGGCGACACGGTGAGGAACAGGTCGGTGTCGAGCTGCCTGAAGGCCTCATAGTTGAGATACCACGCCCAGTCAGGGTGCAGAAGCCTGATGAGAATGTCAACCCAAAATATCCTCGTGCGGCGCAAATGGCGCGAGAAGCTGAGGTGGGAATATGTCTCAACCCACTCTATCCTATTTTTCATCCATGACTTCGGGAGGATTTTCTCGAGGATTGGTATGTAGAAAGGCGCAGTAGCTAGGGAGACGCGGCTGAAGAAGAAGAGCGGTAGGATCACGTAAGGTATGCCAGATGCTTTTGCTACGCGGAGGTTTCTGCGGAACGCGAGGTAGAGCTTAAGGACGTAAGTGACGATGTAGATGGCTAGCAGTACAATGACCGCGATCAGCAGGAGGGACACCATAGTATCGAGCTATCGTATTGCGCAGTGCAGCAAAGTAAGGTCCTTTCTCGGGATAAACCAGACGCCGTAGTCGAACAATCGGTTATTATCGTTCACATTCGCAGAATCGATGTATGAAACGAATGGCAGCAGGTAGGGCTGTTTTTGTCTTTGATTCTGCCGCATCCCCCACCAAAGTAAAATGCTGAAGACGTAGGGGCCTTCTAAGCGGCCCAAGCAATTATGTAGTTGAGTCGCGGTAGTTAGCCGTGCGACCACGGCGGAGCTTTAAACTCGAGCTCTCCTGCGCTACAAGATTAGTTGTCTTGTCTGTTTTGGGGCAGTTGCTCACTGGATGCAAGCTAGCCGAACGCCACCAAACACGGCGAGAATGCATATATCGAACCGTCATGATGGGCGACGTCGTGAGACTGCTTATCATATATCATACCCCTGGCAACATGATACAGATTCAATCCCTCAAGCGTCCTTTCGGATGGGCAATCATCCGTGATGCGATTGTTGCAGGTGTATTGTTATACACATTCCCAGTTCATTCGTTTTGTACTTGGGGGGTAGACGAAAGTCTCTGCCCCCCCTATTTTTTTGCGGGTAAGCACGGACGTTGCAGGGGTATTTTGGCAGGCGAAAAATAAGTCTCTGCCCCCTCTGTTAGAGCAACACCCCATTAAGTCACACTTCTCAAACTCATGTTTAGAATACAATTGCTTTAGTTTCATTTTTACAAGTAACTGAGGAATTCTAGCTAGGACCCACACCATTCAGTGAGATCTACACTGAAGGTTTAGTGGCGCTAAGGAGTAGAGACTTGCCCTTAACCTCCAAGTACAACGGGCGCCCGTCCTTTAGACATGGACATCAGGGTCTGGACGAAGACGCTTAAGCTTCTAAGCGGTGTGCCCTCTTATTCGTACTTGTACTCGGTCTCCAAGCGACATCCAACTGATCTCCGGCAAACCTGTGAGATATGTACCCTCAAGCCTGGTCCAAGTTTTCCGGGTCTAGAACCACGGCATGAAAGGATCGTCAGCATTTTATTTCCATGTCAAATATCTGATCTTTGTGCTTTGAGCGGGGAAGCTGGAACAAAGCCTGCAAGATTAAGTCAGCGAAGATCCAATTTGGTTGAGACTAAAATACCAACAGGCACGGAATTTTAGTTCGTCTTCCGTACCTCTGATGTAGCTGGTGCATATTCAAGAAACTGCTCTTTCTGGTGTGTGCCTAATGATATATGGAAACTTTTATGCCCCGGTGCTGCGAATGGCAATTCCTGTGTCGCGTCTTGAACCCAAAGGACATGATTTTTATTTTTATTTTTCTCCTTTTTTGGCAGAGATTTAGTACCAAACATACGGAATAATTTAGTCGGTTTCGTAATGCGCCCGAACTAGAGCGAAGTTTAGGGGGGACCTCCAGTATCCCGAGGCGTCTCAAAGCTAGGATCCTTCCAGAGTCGGTAGACGGATGGAAGGAAGGACGAACTTCGTTGGTCACAGTTGTGGATATATATATAAATAGTTCAGTCACATGCGAGGGATGCGAGCTTTTATTCTAGGGGAGTCCGACACGATTACCTATAAGCGCTAAAAGGATCAAGAAGGCACGGAGAACGTTAGGGCGGGCTTAATGTTCTGCATTGTTTGAATAAGGAGTGGGTGCTGGAGGCACTTCCGCTAGTTCATGGGGGTAATTCTTAGGATTACGGGTTTTCGGTATAAAGTGGGAAAGTTGTCCGCCCTACCTCCTAGCGCAATTACGTGAGATCAAGCTGATCCACTGCTCGAAAACTGTCCGATTGGTGGTCTCCTTTGTCGAGGGGATGCTGGATCTCGAAAGCACAGAACGTAGATGCAACGGACCCAGGAATTTTCGAACACTTTGCCCTCTCAATCGACTAACTATGGTGATTCCGTGTCTAACTGCATCCTGCAACTGTATAACACACATAGCTGCCGCTCGATGCATGATTCGCCATACAGAGGACCTTTTCGAGCATCTGAAAAATAATGCTGGTGAGAACGGAGGAAAAGAGAAAGCCAGCCATTTAGAACACCAGAGCCGCACCCTTCGTCTTCTTGTCTCCACTGTAATAACACATTCAATGTCAGCATCCCATTCTTTTCCATAAGCCTACTAACGACAAAAGGTCGAGTAACCGTTACGTACCCCAACTCGAAGTGTTTGCACCGTTTCAGCGCCAGTTGCGCCTTTGTCTTGCAGACCGTGCATTCCAATCTCAGCACGACCTTCTTGGTTGTCTTTGCCTTCTTGTGGAAGACGGGCTTGGTTTGACCACCGTAACCGGATTGTTTGCGGTCATAACGGCGTTTACCTTGAGCGAAGAGAGAGGCCTGTTTTCCGTGAGTGTTAGTAAGGCCTGCCCTTGGTGGTGAGGGGACATAGGGACATACCTTGCCAGCTTTGTACTGAGTAACCTTGTGTTGGGTGTGCTTCTTACAGTCACGACCTTTGCAGTAAGTGCGCCTGGTTTTTGGGACGTTGACCTGAAGTGCGGAGAGAAGGAATTAGCCAGCCTCCCTTCACTCTCAAAATATATATGCTAGAGTGTATCGGTCAGGTGGTTTGCAGAGTGCTCGCCCTTCTGGAACTGCGGAGACTGTTTGAACGCTGAAAAGTGTAGGAGAGGTCATAGGAAGGGCGTAAGAGGTGTGTAAACGCAGTGACTGATGACAGAGAGATGGTGAGGGCAGCGTCCGGAGATCTTTTTAGGCGGGCGGGCGAGTTTGCTGGTGTGGTCTGCGCAACTCATAGCAATCCGGGCCCTTCAAAATCTGTCGGGGCTCCCTTCCATCACATCAAGATATACCCGATAAGCTACTCCTCCATGCCCCGCACAATCCTTAGATAGCAATTCCTGTAGCGTTCCACGGCATCAAATCTTATTGTCGTCTGTCCGATCGAAGATGTCGGTAGCCCACAATCCGTCACCGAGCTCACGATCCTAATCCAACAATCTAAACAAAGAAAAAACTAAGAAACTTACCATCTTGACGAGATTTTAAGGTTCACTGAACGGTCGTTGAATTTCGTCGAGTTCAGCGTTAGTGTCGTCAATGGATGTTCGTGATTCAAAGTTACGAAGCGAGAGGACTGTTCTTTTTAGTCTTGGCGAGTGAGTATGCCCTAGCCGAGCTCTGCCTTGCGGCTAAGTCAACAGCAAAACCCAGGGGAATCTGCTACGGGAAAAGATTGAAATGCGCGAAATGCTAAACCCTGACGTGCTACCTGTGGGGTCTCTTGTAGAGTCGGAATATCGGGTGTAACGTGATAATTACGATAATACTGGGAAAAAATCTACAATAAGGGGGCGTGGTGTAGTTTCGTTCTATTTTCGATACCCATATATCTGTATAACCACTGTGAATCAACTACTGCCTCCTCTAGATCTGTCTTGTGTAATGACGATCACAATCTAACTATCGTGAAGGCACTTCTAGATGAAATGATATGAGAAGTTGGTTAGGACCCTTCTATCTAGGAGTGGCCAGGATTCCCGGCAGCATAAGAAACGAAGTATCGCCTTTCAGAAACCTTGCCCAAGACGGATTGTTTCTCCACCTCCATACCAGAGGGTCCCGCGGCGACAATCCAACCCTTTCTCTTCGCCCACTATCCATTGGCCTTCTTTTACATTATGTTGAGGTCCGTCTCCGCCGGCCGGCCAATACTCATCCGTGAGCCAGGCGTTGATCCTCTCAATCACCTGTATCCATTGTTTCATTTTGACGGGGTCAGGCACGAATTTTTCATCGCCCTTTTGCGGTAGGGAGGAATCTGCGGCATTAATGAATCGGCCAACTGTAAGATGCGCAGACGGCACAGTATAGCGAGACTCGACGGTCGCTCCAGCCTCCTGACATAGGCGGTAGATGTCTCGGCGGAGATGGTGATACGTATATCTCTCTTCTTCTGCAGACCGGCTGCTGGGCAGCCCTTCCCCAGCAGCAGGCAGAAAGCTCAGCGCAATCGCTGCGCTATCATAGCTCAGCATCGGCTTCACAAGTCGAACGCGGTGGGTGAGAATGGAGTCAGTTATGCCCTGGATATACGGACGTATAGCTTGAACAATGTCTTCAATCTCTTCAGCCGTCCGAGAGTGCGTGATTTCAAGAGTGGTCATATGTAGGTTATCCAGGGGCATTAACCACAGATCTATATGATCAGCTTTTGCATTCCAGAGTCGGGAGCCGTGCAATTCATACTTGAGAAGCATTCTTTCAGCTCCTTCTGTATCCTTCCTATGAGTTCGCGGACCTTTGTTGGTGGCCGCGCCCAAAACACTAAGCAGTTCCGCGGGTCTGTGTATCCAGGCTCCAGTGTGGGGTCCTCTAACCTCTGAAGTATTCGATCTAGTGTTACTCCGGGGAAGTTTGCATCAAGGAGCTTGGATCTTTGCTGACTATTGCGGATTGTTCGATGCAAGTCGTAGCGGGCTTGTATCTCCGCCTAGGTTCAGCTGAGTTGTTAGTCCACGGCTATGCTCTCCTCCACAGAGCAATGTCACTCACAGGATTGCCATGACAAACTTCAACAAGTGCATCGTAGGGGTTGTCTGTCTTTGGCAGCCCGGACCCTGATAAATCTTCAAACTTGTTGCTTTCGTCCGTTGATTCGGGAAGTACGCTGGGCATTTCCGAGACTTAAGTTGTATAGGAAGGAGAAATTCTGGGGCTACTGGTTTGAGGAGGAGCAGATGTCAAACAGAGACGTTCGTGCTCCCTATGGATAATAAGCCGAAAACACTGCCATGACTCAGTCGTTCTTGTGATACGGGATCCCACAGAAATAAAGTAGAAATGGGAGTCAACATCAAATAAGATGAAAAAAAGGAAAAGGCAAAAATGAGGGACAACGGATTTGAACCGCTAGCCTTTCGATGGATTCCGTGACTGGAGTCGAACGCGCTACCGTTGCGCCAGCCCCCCAAGTGTATTCAACGAAGCCGTTAAACTAGTCCTTGACCCCCACATTAGCGGAAAGTGCTTATATAAGCTTCTCTCCAAATCCCTTCGCTGTCGCAAAAGTACTGTTTGCTCTGTTTGCATTGCAAGTTCTTTCCAAAGCTGTCGACATGTTTTAACCATGGCCTTTCTGTCTTTAAAGCAACCGATAAAGATGCTGGATCAGCTAGAAGTTGCTTTACTCTTCGATGGACGATAAATCTCACCCCAATGGCTCTGCCGCAGCGCAACCAAATGTACAGCAACCTGGAGCAACGACTGCGAGCGAGGAGAACGGTTTAAACTCGGAGTCTGAGTGGGAGTACGAGTATGATGAGAAAGAGACAGAGGTGAGTCCGTCTCTTTAAGCATGGGATCATCCAGTGCTATGAAATGAGCTATATGATTATCTGACTCTTAGACAGACGTTCCACTTCAATCTCGAGCTCAACACAGTCCCAGATATTCCATATGCCAAACAGCGGAAGGAAGCAGTCCCTGCTAGTCACCCGTTAGCTGAAGATGGGGCCAACCTAACAAGAGGAGCAGGAAGTGGGATAGGTGATGATGAGCTCAAGAAAGACAATCATTCGGGCCGCGTACAAATCCTTGGTCTTCACACGCCTGAACCAGTCGTCTCTTTTCGAAACCAGATATACCGCTGCGAATGGTCTACGGCGGTTAGCTCTTCTCTCTTCTTCGCTGCGCACGATCCTACTACCAATATGCCGATGCTTCGTCGTACCCCTAGCTACGATCTCCTTGGAATCTCCTCCATTCGCCTAACTGCTGCGCCTGCGCAGCTAATCCCAAAGGCAACCCCTCGTCTAGTTATAGATGATGTCTTTGCGGAGGATGGAAACGCTGTGCTGGAGATGCTAAAGGAAAAGAATGCTAAGAGGGATAGAAACCCGACTGTTGCAGCCATACAGCTAGATCCTGGTGTGGACTCTTCCAGGAAGGCCCAAGCTTCGTTTCTTGAGCGTTTCTCCAAGATAAAGCGTAATGCAGGCGAAACTGATGAGGTAACTATCATTGCGAAGAAAGCGTACACTGGTACAGGATGGCGGGTCGCACAGCGAGTCGGATTACACGAGAGGCTCCGAGCACTGGAAGCACGGGCAGATGTCGGCGACGAAGAAGCAATCAGCCAGCTCCAAGTGATGTACACACCAAGGTTCAAACCGCCGGATGAGGTACGTTCGGACTTGGGTAAAGGAAGTAGGGGAGGTGGAATAGCCAGGCGTAGGGCTAGAGGGAGGCCGGCGAGGTCAGGCATGAAAACTCTTTTTCAGGGTGTGGCTGGAATACCAGCGCAATCTTGGGATCCGGATGACGGTTGGCGAGAAGTGCCGGTATCTACACAGTCTACAGGAGCAATAGTCGGGAATGAGGGTGAAGCGTCAAGTTCTACGCCTCGTGCACAAAGACAACGCACACCGGTCATCGAATCCTAGTCAATAGAAGACGCTGAAAATGCCAACATACCAAACCACCCTAGCTGAAAGATTACTGGATATACTCTTTGGGCACTTGATCTGTCGATTACTTCGTAAGCCTTTTTCAGAAAAATAAATATCAGCCTTTTAAGACCGCATGTCGATCCAAGGAGACAATTATCTGCAGAGCTAGACTACCGAAAACAGATCTCGGTATCCAGGGTGGCGGAAGTTCACAGAGTCTGAGTGTTTCCAAACCCGGTTTCTCAATTGCTACCGAACCATCACTCTTGCGCAGCACTTTCCGAAACTGTCTTGAACAACGACTGAAAGGACCCTACTAATTACGCACTATCTACTTTCAGAGCCTATTCCTCAGCTGGATCCTCAACATCCTAGAGCTCAATCCAGCCACTCATCTTCTCCAACACATGCTCCCCATACACCACTTCCTTCCCGTTGCCCTCATCCACACTACTAACCACACAATCCGGCCTCGGCTCAAAAAAAGGACAGAACACTATACCTTCCCTTCCCCGATGCGCTACTCCGGACTCCATGCATAGTAGCAAAAAACCTGTTTCCACTAACCTGTGCCATAAGATCGCCGATATTAACGACGGTGCTGCCTGAGATGTGTGGTACAGGGATCCGTTGCCCGGAGGCATTGGGGACTTCCAGACGACCGGTAGTGCCTTGGTGGAGTATGATTAGAATCCCGCTGTCAGTGTGTGATGTACATATACCTCCATTTAAATTCGTTACGCGAAAAATATGCGACAAGGGAAAATCGCAGAGGGGAGATTAGATCTCTAGTTATCAAGATATTACAGGATAGCTATTACTTCCACTGCCTCTTAGCTTCATTTTGAACACTATTATGTTTCGATAGCTGTAGAATTGATCTCTCCAGCTGAAATTCTTTTCGGTCGATTATTTTTGGCGCAGCAGAGTTCTTGCCGTTCTGAGAGATCCTGGGCTGGGTAGTGCAAGAACCGAAGGGTGCTTATAGAGTCCTTGAGGTAGGGTGAGAAAAAAAATTTGGATCTTTCCTAAGAGATACAGCGAGAAGAGACATGGCCTGCTGGCCAAGATTTTAAAGCCTTTGGTAAAGACGCTCCGCAGAGTGCTGGGAAGTGAAAGAAGTGGGCTAGATGTTGGGTTCTGTGAGGTTAAATTTCTTTGCGGCAGCTACGGTAGGGTACTTGACGGGCCTATTTCGAAACCTTTCAGATTATCGGAACCTGGCTGAGGTGGGAAATAACCCTCACATGTATTCGTGTTCTCCTTTCTGAAGATCTCCTTTGCTACGCTCATTTTCTCCTCGACATCGAGCTTAAAGAATTCTCGTGCAAGATGGAGCACGCCATCGTGGTTGAACGAGAGAGTCGGGTTGATTAGATATGCAAAACCAGTCGTAGTGAAGACACGATATAAAGCATTACTGAGTTCCTTCACCTCATTAGTAGAGGGAGCGGCTAAATTTAGAGGTGCGAGGTCTACTACAGGAAGATCGGTGAAAGTTGCTGTCATTCTGGGAACGACGCTAGGGGCTTTGGAGGCTGCGGGAAACGTACGGCAATTGAAGACAACCCGAGAATAGAATAAGAGAAAGTAAGAAAGTTCAAATAAATATTTAAAGCAGTCGTAAAATACCACATCCACCAGGAAGTGACTGCCATTCTGGGAATGGTTCAGTTCATGTTTGACCGAAGATCGCTGAAGAGATATGAGCCCATAAATCAGGGTGCATGAAGGTACTTCATTAGGCACAGGGTCTTTTGGTCGAATAAAAGGGCGGATAGTCCTCGGACATGCAAAAAGCCTGGTCATGTGCTCTTATTCGCTGCGTACGCCATAGCCAATCATGATATACCCATTCTAACCTCCAAAGCGAGCGTCACGACTTATCATCCGCGATTCGCGATATCAATTCGATAGCTACAATGGCATCACGAATCGTTCCTTTAGCCTTCCAGAGAGGCGCACAGTCTCTCCCGGCAGTCTCACACCCCAAATGTCGGAGTTTCGCCTCCAGCGCAAGGGTGATGAGTGCATCCCTCAGTGTCGTGAGTTCTCGCCGTCCTAAACTACGTCGCTCTTATGAAGGCATTGACTGACTAATTCTCAATACTAGCACCGCAACACCCCGGATAACAACCCCTCAATTCCCTTCAAATTCAACGAGCAAAACTTGAAGCTTATCGACGAGATCCTCAAGCGGTATCCCCCGCAGTATAAGAAGGCAGCCGTCATGCCCCTCCTAGATCTCGGACAGCGCCAACACGGCTTCACATCGATTAGTGTGATGAATGAGGTGGCAAAGATGTTGGAGATGCCGCCGATGCGGGTCTACGAGGTCGCTACGTTCTATACGATGTACAATCGAAGTCCCGTTGGGAAGTTTCACTTGCAAGTCTGCACTACGGTAAGTCTCAGCATACGCGAGAGTGGGAGGGAGAGACACTGGCTAATTGTGCACAAGACACCGTGTCAGCTATGCGGCTCAGACAGCATAATGAAAGCTGTCGAAGACCACTTAGGCATTCACGCCGGTGAAACTACAGAGGACAATGTCTTCACCTTTTCCGAGGTCGAATGCCTTGGGGCTTGCGTTAACGGGCCGATGATACAGATCAATGACGACTACTATGAAGATCTGACATACGATTCAACCATCCAGCTTCTGAAGGCACTTAAAGCATCAGCCAATGAGATAGTCGCTGCTCCAGATCGGAAAGGCTTCATGCATGGTGAAGATGATGCAATTGTGAGTGGTGATAAGGTTAGCAAGACAGCCGGCGGTAAGATTGAGAGGTTTGGCGTTAAGCTCCCAAGCCCGGGGCCTATGAGCGGACGGCAGACCTGCGAGAACTCGGCAGGTCTGACTTGTTTGACGAGTGAGATGTGGGGGCCGGAGGTTACTAGAAAAGATCTTTGATTTGCAAAAGCAGAGTGGCTTGTATTATAAACGCATCGAGAGACGTTCATATCCATTTACCCTCAAGTTTCTGGTTTTATTGGACATCATAATGCCATTTCAGCTGCGGTTCTCTTGAGAAGTTTATCGCTGTCTGTGGTGCATTAAACTTACTAGTGACTAAAGCTAGAATACCGGATAGCTTACGGAAGCTATTACTGACGGTTTGATAACAGTGTCAATGGGATGGGTATGTACTGGACCACGCTGTGCTATCGCTCGCCTAGAAAACAGGTTAGAAGATGCTTGAGGCAAGTGAATTTTTAGGGCTTAAGTTACAAGTTGGCATTATAAGAGCTCCCCTCCACCCGAGCTAGGTCGTTACTTCGTTCTTTTATGGGCAGTCCTAAGGTCAAGGAACTTAGCTGAAGAAACTTCTAGTTCTGCCGAACAGACCAGCACGTTCGAAACTTCATTTGACCATAACTCTCACACCCAACTTCATGCTTCTCCCCCAGGAACATACTCCGAGCAATGCCCTGTTTGCGGGAGGTGGGTATCCTTCCTGTATGCTCCGGCAATTGGCCAAGCTGAGTGGAACGACGCTTATGTTTACGGAGGAGAAAATATTCAGCACAGTTCGTACTTCGTCGGTTACAATAAGAAGTATTACGCGTGTCGACACGGCCGGGGACCTTACTTGCTTCCCTCTAGTCGTGATTTTGTCGATCTAGCCTGGCCCCCTGGACATCCAGGCTGGCAGCGACTTATGCGCCTGCTGCAAGCGCACCCCCGCCTCCCTAGGAGTCGACCAAGATCAAATCCTTCATTTGGCCCTCCGGAATTGACATTAGAGGGGGATGAGGACAGTCAGTCTTCACGTCGACGCACCGGCCGCTCCTCACTGACTCAGACAGGTGGACGCGATCGTTTGCATCGAGGCAATGGTCTGCCTGTGATTTCACTCGGTGGGGCGGACGATAGCCACTCGTCCAAGCCCTGCTCCTCCTAGAGTCAGGGGGGCAAATAACTCAAATTAATCGCCAGTCTAGGTCTGGGAGCGGTGGGGAAGGCCAGCAAACACCGGTACACGGGCCGGTAGCACACAGCGCTCAACCAGCAGATAGTGGTAGCCAGCCCTTATGGCCTGGCGGTAGTTCTAGACCGCGGGACCAACAAATCGCCCGTACAAGGCACAAACGGGGATCAGGGCTCCCGTTTAGGCAGGACCAGTGTACGCTGTTCCACCGCCGGTAGTAACGATGGCGAGTCCTACCTTTGCCGTTCCAGCACCCGCACCCCTCACAACTAGCGCTAGTGGGGAGCCCATGTAAGAAGGGTGACGGGTTTCAGGGGGTCAAGTTTGTGAAGTACTTTCTTTTTTTACCTTACATATTTCTTCAACTTGATCGATGGTTGGATAGCCATGGGGTGGGATTCCTTCCTTTCCTGCTAGACTCTCCCTTTCTCTCTTCGGTTTTCTAGAGTTCCTATGTTATATCATATAGGTTACATAACTGTTTGGCCATACCCGATGTCGCCCACTGTGAGTAAAACAAACAACCTGATATCACAAGAAACCGACCGTAAAGGGGGAAATTGTAACTACGGCGGCACCATTGTGGCCGGAATAGGGAGTTACTGCTAGTACGCTGGGTTCATTTTAAGCCAGCAGAGAACACCAACTTGTGCTTTCTGCATAATTTCATCCTCAACCGACCCCAACCATTGTCAAGCGCCTGAGTTTAGGTACATGCTACCGTGCTTATATGTACAACCCAGCACTCCCTCCTAGCTATGCAATATACACTTGTATCTTCGAAATCATCGTTGCACAGAAGAAGATGGTGTGTTTTGCGAGTTCCTCAAATGCGCACTAGAACCTCTGAAAAGACTCTGCCAGATAAAAGCCTCGCTCAGGAGTAACTCAATATCCTTCTCTGTCCAACCCCGCGTTGGGAGAGCCTGCAGGAACATCATGACCTCTTGGAAGTCCATCTTGACAAGTTGATCGGACCATTTCACTAGAAACGCTGCACAGACGTAGAGGTGGAATTCGGAGAATCCCTGTTCTTCGGCCTGAGAAGAATGAAAAGGGTCAGCTGATCTATTAGCGTGGAGGGTTGAAAGGCGCACGAACCATATACGTATCCCACATCCTGATTGTATTCTTAACACTGACTTCTCGCATCAAGAGACAGTTCATCCACCGGAAACTGAACTGAATGAATTCTACCCCTTCTTTCTCTAAATGTTTCGCAAGACCCGCGTCGATTCTCATTGTTAGATCTCGTAAGGCCGAGACTTGCCGCTGGATGCCTGGTTGCGCGAAGATGTAATTGTCTTGAATTCCATCGAGAAGCTTCGTCAGGCACCAGAACGAATCTGCTTCGACGGCATCTAGGACAGCTTTTGGTAATTGGCCTGGATCCATGCCGGCCTCGATGTTTGGATTCGTGATGTAACAACCAAGAAAGACCTGCCAAAATGGCGTTACCAGGTCGTTGATACCTTGGACATATCCACTTGCCGGATGGCGTATTGCCCACACATACAGAATGCGCTCAAGTGACCTTTGGGTTGCTTCATAGCCGTAGAGTTCGAGATGGGGATTTGTTCGTGGTACGTCGATACTAATTTGATGCCAAATCGCCTCGTCCAGTCCTCTACCACGACCAGTATTGGATGAGGTAGCTGAGGGCGCACTAGCGGCTGCACTGGACCCCTGACTTCCAGCAGTGTTTCGGTCGAAGGCCTGGCGGACGCCATCGAGATATTCTTTGCGTTTGCGTTCCAGCGTTGCTACTCGCCTTTCGCTGCTGGTAGGGAGGTAGCCGAGCAGTAATTGCCAAGTCATTGCTCTCAATTCCTCCGGGATACCCGACCAAGAGGAATCCCGTAGCTCCTGGAGAGATATAGAACTAGCCTGAAGAATACGCTTGAACTTGTTGATCCGAGATATCCTGGCCGAGTGGGCCTCAACTTCTTTTGAGGTTGCATTTGCTGGCACTGGTGGATGGTTGATAAGATGAAGAGAGTTTGCAGGGTCTGGTACATCGCATAAGAGATGTGCTTGATCAGAAGCCAACGGTGTAGGATAACTGACCTCTCAAGATTTCCTTGTACTGTGGCCTAAGGATTTTCCCTTCGCTCTTCCTCGTCGTTGGGTAGCTAGGCGGTCCACGTTCCTCGGCGATATCAGCACTATCTCTTCGTCTGCCTGATGTAGGCCCCATTCCAAAGCCACCATTGCTACCAGAATATGCGTTTATCCCGCCCCCAAGTCCTTTGCCTTTTCTACTTTCTATTCGTTTGCCCTTCCTTCTCATACTCGCTATGCTCGGTAAACCAAACTCATCTTCGTCTTCGTCGCCGTAGCCAAATGCCCCTTCATCCTCACCGTCTTCCTCAGCATTCCAATCGTCATTCGTATGAGATAGAAAGTCACCGTAATTTCGGGGCTGCGGAGAGGTTATATGGGAACCAGAGTGCGAGGGCGGCGTGCTTGTTCCCCGAGCGTTGGAATAAGAGGAGCTTGGTGGTGTCCGTGGCCGAGAATTACTTGAAGACATTGATCTAAGGAATATAATCTAGTTAACAGGTTTGAGCATGATGATAATGTTCGGAGCTACCATTGCCGCGGACAAACGGGTCCTTACAGCGAATCAAACTTCAAAATGTCTGCATGCGAATAAGCCGCGCCAACGACAAGATTCGGGTCCCGGGTTCTGGGTGTATCACTCTGGGGATTGGAACCCCGACTTCTCCAGAACGGAGAAGCAGACCTACTTTAGGAGACATCAGCACGGGATTCGCAGGTGTGAATATTTAAGGCTGCGGGGAAGTGAAAGAAGGCGCATACTCCGACCGCTCTACAAAGCAGTACGATAAGTTAGCAATAGAATGTTAAGGCATCAGCAAATAGAGTTGAGATGCTTATATCATGGAATTCTACGCTGGGTTTTATGAATTCTGTATACAGAGCACGAACCAATCTGAACCATTTCCTGGAAGCAAAATAATTAGCTCTTGCCGCACAAGGCAGATTTTTGCTACTATAGGCCTACCTGTTGCGGCTGCGGCTTCTTACCAGCCATATTAAATATGGAATTACCCAACCCCTTCCCAGGCTGCATCTCTAAAATACTCTAGTCGTTGGCTGTTGTTGACTTCGCGCTACATTGTCTCCACGTCGGATACTCGACTCAATTCACGTGACTTCGGCGCTAGCGGAGAGCTCTCGCTTCCATTGTCACTTCACTTACTTCACCTTCCTTCTTCCAACCAGCTCTTTCAAAGCCACCTTTCACAGCAACACTCTTCTGCCGAGAACTGCCATCATCTCCATCCCTGAACCTTTCACCTTCGCACTCCTTTGCGCTTATTAACTCACCCATATTATATTATTTTCAAGACCAAGGCAGCGTCTAGACAGCTTGTCGAGGATAGTTTCTTTGACCAACAACGTTCCTTTGACTAACCAACTTTCAGCATGACAGAACCAGAAGATCTCGACGAGGATCTCTTCGCTGATCTGTAGGTGGAGTTTTGAACCGTCTTTTTTCATCATTTGCAAGCCCCTATAGTACGAGGCTCTCTTATAACCAGAATCCTGCTAACATGGAACAGGTACGAAGGTGATGACACAACCACAACATCAACCAAGCCCCCACAGCAGAGCCAGGGCCAATCAAGCGATACTACGTTGGCATCACAATCTAACTCAAGTCATACGATCTCTGCAGTTGCTGTGAATGATTCTAGCTTCACCCGGTCTACACAAGATACGGCAATTGGCTCACAGGGTGCGGATGCCAAGCAGCAGGAGGAGGATGAGTACGTGCCTGGGGAAGTGGAGATGTATGGTAATGGGCAAAACGGCGATGGACAGGATTCGTGGGAGGATAGGACGCACGCGAATGACTATGGAGATGGAGGTGGGGAAAATGAATCCCATGGAACAGGCATAAAGGAAGATGGGTGAGTGGGGGTCGCGTCATATTTTTAGTTAATGTCTATAGTTGATACGTCCGGCTGTTGGTTACTCGTTACTCCTGGTTATGTAGCTAAAGGCTCCGTTATATATCTAATATAGGAAAATGTTTATCGGTGGCCTTAACTGGGAAACCACGGACCGTGAGTTTCTCTAATCAAAGATTTTTCCACATCGTCACGGCCACAAACTGAAAATCTACTTGATATATGCAGAATCCTTGAAAGAATATTTCTCGCAATTCGGCGAAGTCACAGAGTGTACAGTTATGAGGGATGGAGCAAGCGGGCGATCTCGAGGATTCGGGTTTTTGACCTTCAAAGACCCCAGGACCGTCAACATTGTCATGGTTAAGGAGCATTACCTAGATGGAAAGATTGTACGTACTTCACATTTCAACTCCAGATCTAGCGTCGTATGCTGCAAGCGGCAAAATACTTACAGAAATCAAACAAGATTGATCCTAAACGAGCCATTCCTCGCGACGAACAAGAGCGTACGAGTAAAATCTTTGTCGGAGGTGTGAGTCAAGAGGCGACGGAACAAGACTTTAAGGAGTTCTTTATGCAGTTTGGCAGAGTATTAGACGCTACACTCATGATGGATAAGGACACCGGTAGACCACGAGGATTTGGGTTTGTCACTTTTGACAGCGAAACTGCCGTGGATGCAACTCTTGAGCGTCCTCTCGAGATTCACGGCAAGCCGATCGAGGTTAAGAAGGCGCAGCCTAGAGGCAACATTCGAGATCGGGATGATGAACGAGGAGATCGCCCTTTCAATCGGCACGAAAAACGGGGTGATAGGTTTGGAGATAGAAACGATGATCGTCGCGGAGGGAGCTTCGATAGTAGTAGCCAGTCTCAGAATAATCAACAAGGCGCCCAGGCCATGTATGGGACCGGAATGACTCCCCAGATGATGGCGCAGTACTGGCAACGGATGCAACAATACTTTGCTGTGATGCAGCAGTCGCTGGTGGCCCAGGGTAGAGGTATGGGCGCAATGGGAGTGCCTGGAATGAATCAAGGCGCAATGAATCCGGCTATGCTGCAACAGCAATGGCAAGCTTTCCAAGCGATGGGTAGAGGACAAGGTTCTCAGCAAGGTTCTCAGAGCCCTCAGAATGCGGTTGCTATGCCTGCAATGAACCCTGCAATGATGCAACAAATGCAGCAGATGCAGATGCAACAGCAACAGCAACTACAAGAACAGCAAGCTGCACAAGCTGCGCAGGCTCAAGTACAGCAGGCACAAGCACAAGCCCAGGCCCAACAGGTTCAGCAACAGCAACTTGCAGCCCAACAGCAAGCTCAGCAACCCCCAATCGCTCAAGGTGGATACGGAGGCGGTGGAAATATAGGAGGAGTCCCAAATAGACTCGCGAGCCCGGCCAGTCAACCCGGATACAATGCCTATGAACAGCAGCTCTTCGAGCAACAAAAATACGAACAGCAACAGGCCCGCCGTGCCCAACGGGAGCAAGTACAATATCACCAACAGCAATACCAAGGTGGTCCCACGTCATGGGAAGGTATGTACGATGACGTTCCTCAGCCCCCTCTAGTTGTTCCTCAAACTGGCCCACCAGCCCCACGTGGTATGCAACAGCAAGGCGGTTTCGGACGCCAGATGTCTCCTCATCAGGGCCCTGGTGGTGGTGGTCGAGGCGGACAGCAGGGGATGAATCGACAAGGTCAAGCTCCCCAGGGACCTCAGGGTGCACCACCTCCAAACGCTCCGACTGGACCAAAAAATGCAGGGAAGCCAGGCGCAAACTATCGTGGTGGTGGGAGAGGTGCTCATCGAGGTTTCCACCCATATGCGAGGAATGGGTGATCAAATTCCATAGCTATGCTTTTTTGTCCGCAGGGCTAGCTTATGAGCTGATATCTCGCATGACGGATGTGTGATGAAAGAAGTGTTTGTTATGTGGCGATGTGGGGTATTTTGCCAACAACCCGGTGTCGATGCGTTTTCGTTTTTCCAATGGAGAGTCACTAGAAAGCCTGCTTCACCCTAGTCTGGGTAGATAACTCTGCGCATGTCAAGTGGGCTTGCTCGCTCCTCATCACACTCTTCCTGATTTCGTCTCTTTTCCTTTCTGGGCACCAGTGCCTGCGAGTTACTCCCGAAATTTGCCTCTTAAGGCGTATTTTCTGTGAGGAAAGAACGATTTCTTCATGTTTCTCTGCTCTCTGACACGCACACACGCACGTATTTCGTCTCTATCGTCTCAGTTTCGGCAGTCCGCCTGCCCTGCCCGTCTTCCGTAAGTAATTAGGCATTTCGGCTCGTTCAGGGGAAAGAGAACCAAATCAAATGAAGAAAGATGTAATCTGAAACTTGCCCTCGCTCAAATTCGATATGGACTACATACCCTGGCATCAACTCTTCACCATATTCAGCCTCGTTTACCAGCCTGTGCCTTTCTCCACCTCCGAGGCTACCCGTTCAAAAACACCAATGCCCTCGATACCCACTATTGTCCCCATTGCGACCGCTTTTGCCCCAACAGACCTCATCCGTCGATACCCATCCGCATCCCTAACCCCACCCACTCCAATAATCTCAATATACTTTAAGCTTTCATGCTGACCCAGCATTTTCCGTAGCGTGCACACATTCCCCAAGGATAACGGGTGGATCGACGGACCTGCGAGGCCACCTACACCGATATTCTCAAGCTTTGGGGACCAAGACGAGTCCATGCTCACATCGGGTTCAGGGAGTACGAGGCAGTTACCGAGGGTGTTCGTACTCGTTATAAATTTGATTGGACACGGATTATGTGCCAACAGCGTTTCCACTAGGGCCCGGAACTCTCCTGCGTGCGTGTAGGGTGGGAGTTTGATTCCCCATGGTAGGTTAGAGTCGCGGGGGATGGCTGAGAGGTAGGCTGAGAGGGCACCTGGGTTGTATGCTGGTGGCGGGGAGCCAGCTATGTTGGGACAGGAAAGGTTCAGTTCTATGAGGAGGGGTGGGCAGGTGCGGTTGAGGATGTCCAGTTCCGCGTGAGAAGGCAGCCCAAACTAACGCGCAGAATAATTGTTAGCTGTCAGTCCAGCAGGATTACGGAAAAGAATGAGACTTACATCCCGTTTAAGTGCATCAAGCAACTCAGGGTGACGATTCTGTACATGTTTCCTCCAGAAATGTTCGGCTTTGAAGAGCTTGGTGCATTCAGAGATCCTGCAACGCCATTTATTCACGTCTTCTAGCTTAACGTGTTTTGCTAATTCATTGGCTATGGCTTCCTCTAGCGGCTTGCCCCAGAGCTTTCGAATATCGAAATTTTCAGGTTCGTGTATCTGCATGGTCTCAAGGGCCTTCACGACATTACTCGTGACATTGGCGCCGATTATTGCTGCGATTGCAGAGAGGGAAGTGGAGGGGCCGGTGGTAGAGATGATGATTGGTTTTATGGGGTTGGCTAGCGGTGGGGTTAGTTGGGGGAGATAGGTGAGGTATGTTGCCAGTGGGATGGGGGAGTAACCCAGAGTGTTGAGGGAGGAGGTTTTGGGTGCCGAGGAGGAGGTGAGGGAAGCCTCAGAGGGTGAGAAGAATACATATTTGTGGATGTTGTCGTCGTGCGCAAACCCGTCGAGTAGAGATGTTCGAATCGTTATGGCGCCTGTGTGGGGGCTGCTGTAGAGAGCTTGCAGGTCCTCCAGGGTCGTCGCCCACGGGCCAGCGGCGTTGAGAATGGGCGGGTGGAATTTGAGAGCCATTATCAACTCCGAATGGGTTGGTATCCTTTTTGAGGGGGTTCTAGTTTCTGTTCGTCGGAAGAGCGGATGTGAAGATGAGGAAGTGGAGGGACCCTTATCGATAATGGCGGTCCGGGTAATTGTGATCCTTCACACTTCGCGAGAACCTATTGCCTTGAAGACCTCTTTACAGAGCACTAGTATCGCCAAACCCTGGTGTTTTGTCCAAGGGACCCTCACACGGCGCATCTACAGTCTAGAGAACCACGTGATACTTCAGAGCAGAATGGCAATTGAACAAATTCTCATTTTTGATCAAGCAAGCACAACAAGCTAAAGTAACGTAAGGAGCAAGAGGGTAGAAAACGGATCACAGGATTTCTACGTAACACGAAATGAGACAAAAACCCCGGAGAAGCAAATCGCCCATGTCGCCAGTTTTTCTAGCAGGCAGGATGTGGAAGGCTGTGCCAACGCTCGATAAGAACCCCGTTTTCTAAACCGATGTGTAACAAAAGTAGTAAAGAGGGCCAGTGAAAGACAAAGCGCGCACCATTCGTAAAGAACCAGAAATTATTGGAACCCACATTTCGTAACCATTAAGCCCTCTAAAGAGACTGAGGATTGTCTTGAGGGGTTTCCAGCATAACGCAAACCCACATACAACACAGAAGAAATTCCCAACTAAACGACAGAGATAACCCTACTCAGAAAATCGAAACGGAGAGTGAACGGGGTCAAGTTTGGATGCGTTAGTTGAATGCATTTTAGTCTAGAAACACTGACTAACACTAATGCCCATCCCATTCCTGGAAATGGAGCAACAGGGCACAGCTAAGAACTAGGAGACATTCGGGCGTTTGGATCTGAATAGCCAGCAATAAAAATTATGGAAGATCTGCTAGGCGAGAGAGACTCTGTACCCAATACGGCGGTCGGCATTTCGGATCAACAGTGTGCATTTGAAAGGGCGTGTAGCAAGGTGGCCTAGCTGGTATTAAGCCGTGGAAAGCGGACTACTATGAAGACACGTATTCCCAGGACTTCAGCTTATCCCATGAAGGATAATTCACCGTGAAAATCTCATAAACGCGACAAAAGGAGGTAGAGCGCCAGAAGTTAGTGCAGTTGGAAGCAGGATCAGCGGTGAGCTGAACGAGTTGAAATCTATCACAATTACATATACCCGCGTACGAACACGTACTTCTAGCTAGGATGAAAAGCAATAGGCACTTGTAGCACCTTACATACGCTAGAAGGATATGATGGCTAGATCTATAATGTGAAGAAATGTGCGCAACAAAATAAGACAAAGAAATACGCAAAGTCTTCAGGAAAAAGACGAAGAAGATCTAGTCAAGTGTGACACCGCCCAGCCCACATATACACCTATATCTATCCGTCTCTTTTCATGAATCATACCTATTTATCACCTCGGGCGTCTACCAGCAAACGAAGCATCTCACAGCTTTGCCTTCTCCCCAACAGTCCCAATCCTCAGCCTCCCGGAGTACTTCTTCAGTACGCCTTCGTTGTGATACTGTTAACCCGGTTAGTTTTTCCCACGCCGTACTCCCAAGTCCCTTATACCCCGATGGTGGAACCGACCTTCCAGAACTGTTTTGTTGCGTCTTTCCCTGCAACTCTCTTGAGGATTTTGGCACCGCCAGGGTGTTCCTCGACGAAACCTTTGCGTACACGGTAGTATGAGCCGTCGTGTTACTTAGGTGTGGAGGTGAATCGCTTGTAGGACTAAAGGGCAAATCCTAAAAAACGGAAGAAACAAGAACAAACCAGTGACATCGTAGACCCCACCATCAATCATGATGTACATGCTCTCCGCGGTATTGTGGGAGGCGACCTCGGCCGGAGAAATGGGTTTCGACATCGTACCTCACGAAATTGAATGAACGGGCTGCAGATGTAGAAAAACGCTGTACGACGGCCCATCCTCCAAAAGACAGATTTAGAAAGCACAACAGAAAGGAATTGACAGGAGAGGCAAGATTAAGTTGATGCTGTGGAGAAAGAGGGAAAACCTGGATGAAAATGAAGGATACTTTGCGCCGGTAATGGAGATGAACCGAGGCTCGGCGGGATGAGGCAAATGCCGTTGACCGTTGACCGGAATCCCGATGGAGGTTGTTTCTTAAGTAAGCGGGTACCCTGGCGGTGGGCCCTAGGAAGTAGCGCAATAAGGAAAAATAACTCGAGGATAAAATCATAATCAATGGCTTTAAATGACATCCATGACCGAGTCCCAGACATTTTTCTTAACAATCGATGGGAAAGTGGTAATTCATTAGAAACGGGCGTTCGAGCAGTCAACATGCCCCAAACTTCACAGAGATATTCTTCAAAACTTGTCAATTCCTTAGTTGCAGAAGGCGGCTTCATGGGAGACTGCATACTCCGGCTAACCTTCAGGTGATTGAATAAAGAAGGTTCGGAATATGTATCGACTTATCGGAATTTACCGAGCTTTGACATTCACGATTTTAGAGATTATATAAGCTAGTTCGAGACCCTAACCGTTGTTGACGTCTTTGCATTCTTCTAAAAGGTCGCATCCTTCTGTGAGCCTCAGAGCTTAAAAGCAATCTATCACTTTTAGGCCTCTCAAGTTCGTATCATCGTCCTCGTGGGGCTATCTGGACTCACGGGTCCGGAACGGCGCGGAGCGGTTGCGGCGGAATATTTAATTCGCGGGGGTCGGCCAATAATTTGTTGTCACCATCCTCCAACACCAGTCTGTTGCTACCTCTTTGGTTTAGAACGCTGGCGTTTTAAGCAGAATCCTAGCCTTGAGCTGTGGGGCCGAGATATCGTCGCTCGTGCTTCGAGTACAGTCCAACTTTTAGAGTTGTCCTGATACGTCATCAGGTCTCAAGTAGTTTGAGGTTGGTTGTCCACCTGGGCATGTAAGGGCGGTGTCTGTGGAGGAATGACTTTGTTGGCTCTTCCACATTACAACCAATGCCGCCAGGACGGGTGTTAGCAACAAGTGAGTATGATACCTTTCGTATGTCGTCGGCCCCCTCTCAGAGATTGATAAGCCAGCTTCATGACTACACTAAAGCTGTCTACGGTTCCCTGTTCTCTTGTATGCGCTTCACTCTTCCGTCGGTCCCGAAGGTGTCATATATCCGCAAAGCTGCAAGCGGCGGTATGAGCTCAGCATTGCTCATTTTATTAACCAGCTAGCACCAGCGCTGTTAGATTTGTGATCAGTCTGCCAAGCTATTCCTCGATGATATTCCGATATCTCCGTAATAATGGAGATTTGTATGATGCAGTTTTACGTTTAGCTGCCGGAGTTTCGATCTTTCTTGCCTAGTCAGACTTCTAACGGTTAATAGTGGCGGCTGTTGCCCAGATAAATCATGCGGTCCAGGTTCCACTTTTGGCATCAAGCGGAATATCGACCTTCTCCCCCTTTACCCCGCCTTCGACATATCCTCCCTTAAACCGTGAGGCCTCCGAGAACCACGGCGATTCTCCGCTGGTCGTTATTGAGATACCTGAATCAGGACATCAACCCCATGAACCCTTCAATGTCCTCACAAGACATCCGCATCACAAGCCTACACTAGAACCTTCGGATCTTGTGCCTACCACCTGTTCTAACGGGCTCATGTCCAAGTCTCGGCGAGTGCTTCAAGCTGCTGCAGCTACGATCCTCGGCTACTTCACATTTTCAAACATCCAGAAGTCCCTTGATTCTAATAGTTCATGGATTGGCGACGAACAGGCAGACGAACAGCGGTGGGTTGCAAGTTCACATTCATGGTTGGACCGGAAAGCTTGCAATTGGCTAGGGCTTTGTGGCACTGCACATTTCCGAACAATCAATAGCGAAGTAAAGTCGGGTCGAGAAGGCGGTGAGAGCCGGCACGCATTGCTCGATGATGCTGCGAGTGGAAGGCAGAGTCGCAAATCGTCGGCATGGAACGAGGGAAAGACCAATCCTAAAGATTGGAGTGATGACGAGCGCCGGCTACGGGAAATACCGCAATACGTGCTCGACTACGCACCCCTCGTGCATCTTTACTCGGGAGAGCAGTTCTGGCCATGCGATATTGAAGATCACCTCATCCACACGACGCCTTACTTGAACTACACGCCCCTACAAGCTAGGTCGCAGCATCCTAAACTAACTGATCTGGATGAGCTAAACCAGTACGATGGAGGCCGATTTATTTTCCTACAGAGCGACGATAATGTCGAAGATCGTCCTGAGTGGCTAGGCGGTGAGAAAAATATCCCATCTACACCGAGCGACGGTGGGGATAACGATGGCGAGGAGGCCATCGATTGGTCGGGGTGGATTGACCTAGTTTACGACGAGATGCCTGACGATATTTCATTTGAACATGAGAGTTGGTATGAGGCTGGTGAAGGCCATGTACGGGACAAAGAAGGCAAAAGGCCTTCCTCCGTAGCCGAAGACATGCTCGCCAATTCCAAATCAGCGCAGGGCGAACATTTCAGAAAATCGTCAGGGCGACGAAGAGCTCCGCCAGCGCGGCAGATGGGGGGAGGTCGTAGTGGTGCTCCTGCTGTACTCGTCGTAATTGATAAAGGCGAAGGTATCATTGATGCGTTCTGGTTTTACTTTTACAGCTACAATCTTGGAAACGTCGTTTTGAATGTTAGATTCGGTAACCATGTAGGAGACTGGGAGCATTCACTTGTTCGATTCCAACATGGTGTGCCAAAGGCCGTCTTCTTCAGTGAGCATTCCGGTGGAGAGGCCTACAGCTATGGGGCTGTTGAGAAGCTTGGGAAGCGGGTTTGGCCCCCTTTTTTCTCATAGTTGCCTTTATCTCAAGCTGACAAATTCCCAAATGTAGCCAGTTATATATTCTGCCACAGGCACCCATGCCATGTATGCCACCCCTGGTGTACACGAGTATGTCCTTCCACTAGGCCTTCTTCGTGACATGACCGACCGCGGTCCTCTGTGGGATCCACTCCTTAACTCTCACGCCTACACATACGACTATCTATCTGACATCCTTCGCTCTAGCAACGTAACGCCACACGCGCCTACCCAGTGGTTCTACTACAATGGCCATTGGGGTGATAAATTTTACCCCCTCAGCGATCCGCGACAGTATCGCTTTGCAGGCCAATACCATTATGTCAATGGGCCGCTGGGACCAAGATTCAAGAATTTGGATCGCAAGACTATCTGTCAGAGTGAGGGTCCATGTGTCATCAAGAACTGGATTGGCATGAGGACTAGAGCTAAGAGATGGGTTAGTGTCGGCGAAGGAGAGGAGATGAGTGAGAAAGATGTCAAGAGGTTTTTAGGAGCTGAAGAAGTTGTGGTCGAGGAGAAGTAGGCCTTGGTCGGATATGGGAGCTTTCGCCATCTTATGTTCGTTCTCCTTCTCTTTCGTCATACTGGAATGGTTAGAGTTCTCTGGATATGCTCTTCCTTCCTTGAAACGAAGAGTAGACGACTGTTATGACTATTTCCTCAGCTATTCGCGGCACGCGATTCTGCACTCATTATACCAGGCGAATTTGTGATTCTGATTTCTCACTTGAGGCATCTATACCATGTACAGTTGGTCTGTCTCTGGCATTTGTTATGGGGGATAAGATTAGATTGAAATTGATATGACCGACCTAGATGTACTCTATCTAGATGAAATTGAACAGAGAAGCATTAGATCTATTATACAAAACAATGCAGCAAGATCCTAGAACCGGAGGAAATGGCTTTTTATTTGTGCTAGTACTCCGTACTGTGCTGTCCACCTCATCCTTGTATCAACAAAACTGGGGGTAGACGGGCTGTGCGAGTAAACTGCCCAAATAGAGTAACAACCACCAATCCGATCAAGTGTAGTAACCAGCGTGTCTTGTTCAAGGTTGCAGTCGAGCCTCGCCTTTAGAGATGAGCTGCGCTCACCAATCATTGGACCATCACATTTACCGCTTAAGCGAGACAGCTTAGGTACCCCGGATTTTCTGGAGCTTCAACGACAGGTCAACACTATTCCCCGCCACCTTCTAGAGGACATGTCACGGCTCAAATAAAATACTTGGGCAATATGAGCTCTAGCCCTTCGGCAGAGCGTGCGTCGCCAGCATCTACTCCCCGATTTTCAAGGCAGAATGTGAGAGTTCCCATAACACTTGGCAAGCTGAATGTTAACGTTATTGTGCTCCCTCAGCTACGGCAAGCGACTTTCGTCTTGCCTCGTACAGGGGAACGTGTCAGGCGGTCTATCACACTGAGGAATACCCCAAATATCAGTCGTGAGAATAGCGGAGACGGTGGATGGGATGACCGAACGCCGCTCCTTCGACGGCCGCCCTCGGAGCACTCGCAGCATGGGACATTCAGATCAGTGGTCAGCAATGGAAAGGATGGATTGAAGAGTCTATATGCATTTGCATGTTCTAGGACAGGTCAGGGCATTCTGAAATGTAGTCTTGCCTATCTCCTGGGCAGCATGGCCACGTTTGTCGCGCCCATTTCAGGCTTCCTAGGGAAACAAGATGGCAAGCATATGGTTGCAACCGTCACGGTCTATTTCCATCCTGCGAGGTCTCAAGGGAATATGTATGAAGCGGCTCTTTTGGCGTCTATGGCGTTCCTATACTCTACATTTATATCGTTCACCAGCATGGCCACTTCGGCGTTATTCGGGAAATGGGATTTAATTTCGCTCGGTGAGACCTTTTACACTCTTCTGGAATGGTTGCTTTTCTAACGAGATAAGGCCATGCAATCGTTCTGATAACCTTTGTCGGCGGGGGACTTGGATTTGTTGGCTGGATCAAACAGCGTCTCGGGAATCCGCTTGTGAATGTAGCCTGCTCGCTCACTTCGATCGGCATCATAACTGTTTTGACTAAAGAGGGGGCTGTTCAGCTGGGCGCCTTTTCCAGTATGAAGATTGTGCAGATCCTGAAGATGATTATTATGGGGATATTGGTGTCGATTGTGATCTGCTTGGCCATCAACCCTATATCCGCCCGAAAGGAGCTTCGGTAAGTCTCCCGGAAATGATTTCGGGCTCAACTAACATTCTCCAGAGAGACCATGATAAAACTTACAGATTCTTTCGGCAATATGCTCACTATGATAACTCGCGGCTTCTTAAATGGATCGGAGGATGAGCTTCGCAATCCTATGTTTACCGCCGCATCAAACAAGTACAAGACCGTCTTTACATCTCTTACCAAGAACCTCAATGAGGCAAAATACGAGCACTACGTCATGGGAAGTGAGAACGAGTACCATATTGAGGCCAAGCTGGTGGGCTCCATGCAACGACTGGCGCAGAATATCGGCGGCCTCAGAAGTGCTGCAGAGACACAGTTCAGTCTTTTATCACGCCGAACTGTTAATGGAGCGACTAGTCCGACGGATCCACTTGATATGCTAGTGAGGACACCGAATACCTATTCCTCACTATTTGATTCCGATCTTTTGTCACCCCAAGGACTAGAGAGTTCGCTGGATGCCATAAACGAAATACCGGAAGAGGGGAGCGGAAGGGAGGGAACTAAATCCTTTGTCGACCGCGAGCACGTGAACGAGCAAGACCTTCCCACTGTAAGCTCTCCAGTGGAAATATTTGAAAGATTTATTGTGCATCTTGGCCCTTCAATGGTATTTCCTCAATTTTCGCTCT
Organism: Nothomitra cinnamomea; assembly: GCA_022345685.2. Classification (NCBI taxonomy): domain Eukaryota; kingdom Fungi; phylum Ascomycota; class Geoglossomycetes; genus Nothomitra; species Nothomitra cinnamomea. The sequence goes on along the minus strand of JAJDMX020000035.1, from coordinate 51,675 downwards.
TCTGTTTACCTCCTTCTACGATTTATGCTAATAAGAGACACAGAAATCGCTAGCATATACCCTAAAGCAGATACTTGATGAGCTCCCATTTGGTCCTGGTCCTGAATACCACGTAGCCTCGAACACGCAGTTCAGACCAAGTCTCGTTGATGCTATCGAACTGTACAGTACTGCAAGGACTGAAGCATTGAGGTTACTTTACGAAAATAACGAACTCAACAAAGCGAGGCCTATGGATGTTGTAGCAGACATTGAGGGAGTGGCCGCAAGTTGTGGACATTTCAGTTACAGCTTGCTAAACTTCGCGGAAGAAATGACAGTTTTTATTGATATACTCGATGAGCTCAAGAGTGACGATGAAAAAAGAAGCCGGCGATCCTGGGATTGGCTCAAGTTTTGGAGGAGATTCAGGCCTCAGAATGCGTCGTCGAATGATCCTGGTATGTATTATCTTGCGTAGATACATCGAGAGCTGTAGGGCTAACGTTAGGATAGAACACCAGAGGATTGTCTCAGACGGCTCTAGTGGTACTCTACTAACCCAGGGGCTCCAGTTTCCTCGGCAGAAGCGCAGTACTTATGCATCACTGTCGGAGAAAGCTACGGTACATCACAGTCTTGCGTTTCGATTGTGGGAGCTACTGCGGTGGCTTCGAAGGGACGACAAGAAGTTCGCAATAAAAGTCGGTGTTGGAGCTGCGCTCTTTGCATTGCCATCATTTATCCCTGAAACTAGACCAATATACGCCCATTGGCGTGGTGAGTGGGGTTTGTTATCATACATGCTGGTTTGCTCCATGACTATAGGCTCAACAAATACTACCGCCTACGCTAGAGTATTTGGGACATGCATCGGAGCAATATGCGCGGTCCTTGCCTGGCTGGCCTCTCATGGGAATGCATACGCGCTTGCAACGCTCGGCTGGCTTATGTCTTTAGTCTGTTTCTACTTCATCATCGCTCAAGGAAAGGGTCCCCTCGGACGCTTTTACATTCTCACGGTGATTAACCCTACCCTAACTTTATAACTATCTCCTGGTTATTTATCTGATCATATGCTTAGTATAACCTCACATGCCTCTACGCCTACTCCTTGTCTGTTTGGGATGACGACGGTGACGACGACGAGGGAGGGATAAATCCGAAGATGCTTGAGATTGCACTCCATCGAGTTGTTGCTGTAACATTCGGAACTTTGTGGGGCTTGTTCATTACAAGGATCATCTGGCCAATTAGTGCTCGCCAAAAGCTTCAAGATGGGATCAGCATCCTTTGGTTGCGGATGGGTTTGATTTGGAAGCGTGATCCCCTCGCGACACTACTAGAGGGCGAATCTTCAAACGCTTACATGAACATCAGTGAGGAGCTCGAATTGCAACAATTTCTAACGCGTCTCGAGGGGCTACGCGCTGCAGCAGTGTCGGAATTCGACTTTAAAGGTCCTTTCCCGAACGACATCTATGCAGCAATCTTGAAGAGTACTAGTAGCATGCTTGATGCTTTCCATGCAATAAACGTCATTATTACGAAAGATCTACAGGCTTCTCAAGGGGAGATTAAGATTCTTCGGTACACAGCGAAAGAGCGAGCACAGCTGTGTGCTAGGATAAGTCATTTGTTCCAAGGTAAGAGCCTTGCAACTATCTGATTTATTTGTCTAATTGTATTTATAGTACTGGCTTCCTCTATGAAGCTCGAGTATCCCATGAACGATGCGCTACCCAGCACGGAACATGCGCGGGACAGGCTTCTTACGAAGACATTCAAGTACCGCTCTGACGACCATTGTACCACGTCCGATGCCGACTTTGCTTTACTCTACGCTTATGGTAAGCCATAAGTCTGACCACTAAGCGGCTGCCTGTTGCTAATCTTGTGTCAGCTCTCGTGACAGGGCAGCTGTCTACAGAGATTGCAAAGCTAGGTTCAGAAGTAGATAACCTCTTCGGTGTTCTAGACGAGGACTTGCTGAAGCTTCAGTAGAATTGAGTGCTCTCTTTTGTCCTCTATGGTAAATCCGGGTGTTTACAGGCAAGGGGGAAATAGTGTATCGAGCATTGGGCGGATCTTACATGGACGCGTATCATCACGTAGGCGCTATGGATCTTAATTCGCTGTACGAGGTATATGGCACACAGGCTTTAGAGAAAATAAGATGATGTGATCTGCTATTTGGCGTGCATCACATTATTGCGGTACACTGGAAATGTCAGTTCGATTTTTTAACAGTGATCCAGAAAGCCTTCCTGCAATTTTGCCTTTTCGGTGTTATAGATAAATCAATCGGACTCGGAATTTTCAGTTGCTTTGCTTTGCCGATCCACTTATTCTTCTAAGGACAATAGCAGTCCAATGGACCAATGACGATTCGCTACCCCAGAGAACCACAAAGAGTATGCGGCTTAAAATTAAGCGTCCCGAAATCACGGGCCCACCTCCAAGTTAAAGGGTGTGAAAACCTAGGTCCCCTATAAATCGTCATCGCCGTCAACTTTCCAACAGTTCCATCACCTAAACTAACATTTCTGGACAGCTTTCAGACTGGGCTCTCGAATGAGGTCCGAAAACTTTTCCATCTCTCACATCTCATCCTGCATCAGTCACAATGCCCGACATCGACCCCGCAGCCCTCAGCCGTTCTATCGACACATCTAAGATCTCAAATGTCCCTCTACCGCCTGTGAAATCGTTACCAACCTCTACACCGACAACCCAGAAGGTGGTTAAGACCATCTCGATAACTCCGCGGATAGATTACGAACCGATATACACAGCGCTAAAAGCCGCTGTAGGGGAGCACTGGGTACAATATAAAGAAACCATCACCCTATTTTTCATAGGTAATTGCTTGCGCCTCTACTCTAGAGCGGTGCTTGATGTGTTCCTGGGACGAGAAAATGGGTCAATGACTGCTGATTTTGTGGCTTACGAGCAGGACATCTTAATCAAAATGAGCTTTCGGCGCGCATCGATCATTTTATGGAGAAGGATGACAGTATAAAACATCTACACAATACGCTAATCAATGCGATTTACGGGAACACTACGAGAGATCTGCCGGACCATGGGGTGCCGACATGGGTGTCAGCAAACGACAAGCCGACAAATGTCTCTAAACCAGTCTCAGGGGATGCCGCAGAGCAGAGGTTAAAAACCGAGGTGATGCAGTTACCTGCAAGAGATCGGCGGAGGTTAAAGGATATTGCTGCAGAAGTACGTTTACTGCTTTCCTGGGAGGAAGACGGTGGACTGGCAAGGAGTATATCAGGGGGTTCAATTGCTAACAATATACTTTTGATATATAATAGGATCTAAACGAGACGCGCACAAATTCTCTCATGGAATATCAGCTAGCTAAGCAAATAAAGCTTCCAGACGTGGTTCCCGCAAGCGCAGGCGGATTAAACAAAACAAGTAAGAAATTCTGCCCATGCCCATTAAACCCATTCAAGAACCCCCCTTACCCTCACACAACTATCAATTACGAGCAATTAACCACCAATTTTTCCCACAGACTGGGATCTCGAAATCCGCAAGCGCTACTCCCAACCCCTTGCCTGCGAAACTGGCGAATTTCCCGACACCGAAGCTATCCACGCGCGTATGGTCCCTATCTGCTACGAAGAAGGGGTAGTGGGCGGAGCTTCCGAGGGCGCTGCGGCCGCCATGAACGTTGCGACGGAAACTTTCATAAAAGAGGTCCTTACTGGGATATTCGGACGGGCCCGCAGCAATGGCCCGAGCTACGTCATGACATCAACCTATAAACGGCAACTGGAGCGCGAGGAGGAAATGTGGCTGCGCGGAGAGATACAGAAGAATGGTAGCTCATTGCTCCCGATCGAACAGGTGGCTGTGAGTCAGCGGCCACCGTTGGGGATGAGCGACGTCAGGGTTGCGTTGGAGATGGGGGATATGTACCTCGGACAGATGCCGTTGACTGTCGCACGAATCATGGGCAGTTACCTCGAAGGCGAATACGAAGACTACCTCGCTGCTCAAGCGGCTGAAGACGGCGACGTCGAAATGGTTAATGGTGCTGGAGCAATTAATGGTGTTAATGGTCAAAGCAGAGGCCTCGCCCTCGGTGGCGAGGAAGAGTCGATAGACGAATCGGATTGGGGGTGGGAAGGGGGCGGAACAGTGGACCGGGAGGCTTTAGGTGCGCTGCTGGACGATTGTCTTGCTGGATAATACCTTTTTAGAGCCTCCCCGCCCTTGCATACTTCTGCTCCCATACCATAGAATACCCCTTGGCATATTTCCTAGTCACATCATTTACGCAAAAATACGGCTCCAGCGTGCTTCCCTATCTATCTATAACTCAGGCGGCTGTATAAACAAAACATCACTTAACGAGCAACGGAGGGAAAGAACTGGTTATTCTATACGCAGTTGGGGGGTTTATGGTTATTCCTTTGGCACGCAAGCCACACTGTTCCGGCGTTTTTACATACCTCCCTATCCCGGTGGGTTCAAAGGATGGGAGGTGTCTTTGCGGGATAGATAGGCGTTAGTTTTGCACAGCATAGTTTTGCTTTTACAAATTTCATACAAATTTTCTCCTTTTCTAGCGGAAAGAGGGCTTGTATCATCATCGTTAGCTGTCATTCACGAGATGGATGCTGCCAAGACGAAACGGACATAATGCGGCTGGCTGGGCTTGCTGATTTTAGTTGATGGATGGAGCGAGCATGCGTGCGTGCATGAGAAATACTACCGTTACTGCAAGCTGGCTTATATGGTGTACTTCTAGCTGTTCACGATATACCCCTTGGGTTCTTTTGGGGTTGTAGTAAGACAATAAATAAAAACAAGAACCATAAGGATTTTGCAAAGGGTAGCGGATGAAGCTTAGGGTTGATTGATTCTGCGCGTTCGAGCCTTTAGTGTATGACTTTACCCACCAACGCCTGGCCTGCTCAAAGCATATCGTACATATTAGAAGGAAAACAGAAATCTGCTTTTGTGCCATTCTCATTCTAACTTATCAACCACCATCCTCAGAATCTCCTCTATGCTTTTCCCAGCATTACGAGGATCCTTAGCCACAGCCTGCCACACCTCTCCATGCCTTGGTTCACTAACGACGAATTTCGCCAGAACATCTGCTCGTTTCTCCTACCAATCACAAAGCAGTCAGCTAAAGATTCACCACCAAAGCAAGAAAAGGATAACAAGAGTGGACTCACATCCGTCCCATGCTGCAGCAAAAACTTATAATACCACCCCCACGTATCCCCCAGGTCCGCATCCAGCAGGATGGCCTTCTCGAACCAATTCGCTGCCTTATCCAACCTTCGCTCATACCAGAAGATTCGCGCCACGGTCACGAACAGGATAGGATCGTTGTCTACCTTCTTAATGGCCTCCAAACTCCGCGGCTTCCGTTGCGTTCGGGCTTCGAGGTTCCATATACTCTCACTCCACAGGAGACCAGAGTTGGGGACTTCTTGGAGAGCTTTGGCCATGAGGACTTTAGCTTGGGCGAGATTTCCAGCACGACGTTCTACGCGTACGCTCTCAGTCCAGAGTTGTGCGTCCTTTGGAACAGCGAGGCGGGCGCGGTCGAGGACTGAACGGGCTTTGACGACAACACCAGCTTTCTCTTCCAAGCGGGAGGCGAGGAGCCAGAGCGGTACGGATTTCGGACAGGTGCGCGTTCCGGTACCGTAGGCTTCTCGTGCTTGCGGGAGCTTGTTGGCAGCTTCGTACATTTGGCCTTTCATCATCCAGAGTTTGTCTGCTTTGGGGTAGATCTGGAGGGCTTCGTTGACGAGGACCAGAGCGGCTTCTGTGTTACCTAGTTGGCGCTCGAAGGCGACGGATTTGATCCAGACACGGTCCGTACCTGCTTCGCGGCGGGCAGTCTCGAGGAGTTGCCGTGCTTGTTCTGGGTGATTGTTTTCCGCTTCGAGTTTTACGGCCGCGAGCCAGATATCTTCGTTGTTGGGATTTTGCTTGAAGGCTTTGCCAAGAACTATGCGGGCAGCGTCAATTTCGCCAGCTTGCCACTTTTCTTTGGCGAGCATCATCCATAAAACCTCGCTCTGAGGACAGGCTTCGACAGCTTTCTCAAGGAGCCGCCATAGTGCTTCTTTGGTCCCATGGTTCTTCTCTAGGTCCGCTGCCGCAAGCCATATGGATTTCTTATTGACAAAGACTCGCAGTGAATAAGCGTATATGGCCCTCGCAGTCTCGTATCGTCCCCTTGATGTGCTTCCCTTGGCGTCCTCCATCCAGATCTCTTTCCTATCATCATCTTCGTCGAGTCCCCAACCTAAAGTCTCCCGTATAATGGCACCGCATGTTAAGATTGCTCCTTCTTCCTCACACTTCTCCGCTTCCGTAATCCACTCTTCGCGTTTCAGCATAGCTGATTCCTTTGCCAGAGCTTGGACAGCACGTTTCATCACATTGACCTTTCCAGCGTTGCCCATCTGTTCTTGTAATCGTGCAGCCGCTATCCAAATTTCGTGGCTCGTTGGTATGGCTTTACGGGCCTTGTTCAACACAACCTGCGCATTCTCGAATGTCTCTAATCGAGCAAGTGCTAGCCAGAGCTCCACGGATAATGGTATCATCTCAGTTGCTTTCGCCAGTAGCAATCGAGCGTCGTCAGGGTTCTCTTCCAGATTGACAGCCTCTTTCCATAGAACCACAGACTGCGGGATATGGTCGAGAGCATGCCGTATCACCCTCTTCTTAGCTCTTGGATCATGTTCCAGTTTCATGGCTTCGATCCATAAGCGCACAGAGTGGTCGTTATTTTTTATAGCGTTTGCGGCAATGATCTTAGCATTGTGGTTTTCGTTTAGCCGGATGTTCTCGAGCCACGCATCTTCGCTCTTAGGGCAGTACTCGCAGCCTCTCGCAATAAGACTCCGGGCAGCAACGATTTTACCAGCAATCTCTTCTAGCCGGGCTGCAGCGATCCAGCCAGGTGCGTGTTTCGGATTCGTGTTGATGACTGATTGTAGTAGCACACGCACGCGCTTGATATCTCCAACTTCGACTTCTCCAGCTTTGATCTCGGATTTGGTGAGGCTGGTGAGATAACCCTTCGGATCAATATTTGTCGCGCTTCCTGCAACAGAGTCTGTGCCTGATCCCGCCGCAGCTTGATCCAAACGTACTTGGAGGACTTTGTCTCGTGCAGCGCCGATGTCCGCAAAGTTTGTCATGGTCCCGTCCACATTGTCGGCCGATTTTGCCCCATTTGGCAACCCATCATCCATAACAGTTGTTTCAAATTGCGTTGAATCTCTCGCCCCAGCGATGACACTATCCGGTACGGCATAAAACTTTTGTCGAAGGCTCTGCTTTGCCCGTCGATTCTTCCCTGTAAGATCTCCTACCTCCGGTAGGTTCGCCCACTCTTCATCGCTGACCGTGACCAACGCGCGTTTCAAATCGACGAATTGCTGCTGGATCTTGGGGTTATTCCGTTCGTATTCTTCGCGTTCCTTCTTTTCGCGGGCTTCCCTGTAGGCAGTGAACGGGTTTCAAGTCGGCAATCTGTTCCAGAAACATGCGAAGAATATGATAAACCATATGTCTTTCGGAATAGAATGAGAAGGGAAAGGAAGGGGAGCACCAACCTTCTAGCCTTTCGTCTTCGATCCATCCGCTCGTCTACCTCCTGATATATCCTATCTGCCTCGTCGTCGTCCTTGTCGTACGCCCCAGTTGCGAAGAGGCCAACTTCGTTCTCAGGATCCTGATACCGATCGTCGTCATCATCGTCATCCTTTTTCTCAGGGGCACCATAAGCTGTTGGGGGCGCTGCACCGAGCTGTGCAGCTCGTTTGGCGAGGGCTTCTTTGATCTGGTCTTCACTCGGTCCTTCACGAGCAGGTCCAAGATCTGACCGAGTCATGAACCCTGTGGCACCGCGCCCGAGCCCAGCGACATAGTTCTCAGGCGCTGCCTGACTCAGGAAATCCTTACGTCCTGACATTATGGAATGATATTAAAGGCGGAAACGCGAAATGACGTTGCAGAGGAACAAAGGGAAATGAGTGAAGTGAAGTGGCGGCCGTTGGAGTCGAATCCAGGTGAGACGGAAAAGCAGACGCAATGTTTGGGCGTCCGTTTGGCGAGCATGTTTTTAGAAATCGCTGGCTAGAAAAACGCCTCAAACTTCCAGTGGACACGGGCCGAAGGGGCGTGCCCATAAACGACACAGAAAATCCGCGCCTAGGTCTAAGATAAACCTACGCTTTTAGACTATAGCAGCACCGCCAAAACATTACTCAATACATAATCTTCTGTATGAGGCCATCCTATTCCTGTGGAAAGCCTCATTACTGATTGCGAGATCCGTAGTTTACCAGGACATGTCTTAAAACTGATATGTACATAAGCATCCAGGGCTGCAGGGCTGCTCCAACTACTACGGAATAGTTTGATAAAGTCCCTAAGATAGACAAAAACCGTGCTTGGGAGGATGTGGGCAGCAAGACATAAAATACTTTGTATAATTTTCGCGACTTAGCTCTGATGATGGAGGACTGTCCTTCGCGCCGGATGAACTGGACCCCCATAGGCCGATAATCGCGATAAGCGAATGCAAGAACTTTTTGAAAAGAGATGTCCACAAAACCACACCTCCACATTCAATCAGGCACGTAGACCGGCTCAAGCCTAGCGGATATTCATTCCAGTATGCCAAAGCTCAAGTCCTCAAAGCGGAATGGATCTACCTCAAGTAGCCCATATGCGGCGCCTGCAACAAAAACAAAAGCTGCAAATAATATATTTAAGATGAACAAAGACCTAGGGCAACATATTCTCAAGAACCCTGGGGTAGCGCAGGCAATCGTCGACAAGGCAGACTTAAAGCAGAGCGATGTACGGAATATATATTTTATTCTGTTGGCGACTTCCCAAATATCTATGGCCACAAACGCTAACAATCGCTTCTCCATAGGTCGTCCTCGAAGTCGGCCCTGGAACCGGCAACTTAACAGTTAAGATCCTCGGAAAGGCCAAAAAAGTTATCGCCGCCGAACTGGACCCACGCATGGCCGCCGAGCTCACCAAACGCGTCCAAGGCAAGCCCGAGGCAAAACGGTTAGAAGTCATGCTCGGGGACGTTATAAAAACCGAGCTCCCCTACTTCGACGTCTGCATCTCAAACACACCCTACCAGATCTCCTCTCCGCTTGTCTTTAAGCTACTCGCTACCTCACCGGCACCACGGACATGCATCCTCATGTTCCAGCGGGAGTTTGCATTTCGACTTATTGCGCGACCAGGAGACGCGCTTTATTGCAGACTGAGCGTAAACGCGCAGATGTGGGCGAAAATAACGCACATCATGAAAGTATCGCGGAACAACTTCAAGCCTCCCCCACAAGTGGAAAGTAGTGTCGTGCGGTTAGAGCCGAAGAATCCGAGACCACAGATCAGCTATGAGGAGTGGGATGGACTGTTGAGGATTGTGTTTGTGAGGAAGAATCGCACGATTCGGGCGGGTTTTTTTGGGACGAGGAGTGTGATGCCTTTGGTCGAGAGGAATTATAGGACGTGGTGCGCGCAGAATGATGTTCCGCTCGATAATGGACCGGCTGAGGGTAGTGAGGCTATGGATGTTGATGATGGGATGGAAGTGGATGTGGAGGACGAAGAGGAGTGGAATGGGATTATTGATGAGGATGACGAGGTAGACGATACACCTGCGTTCTTTAGGGAAGAGGAGGACAGGCTGGCTGCGTTATCTGGCGGGAAGAACAAAACTAAGCCAAAGCACAGTCGGACCAAAGTCGCTGAGTTGGTCCGGGAGAAGGTCCGAAGGGTGCTGGAAGACGAAACGGATCTCGCAGACCGCAGAGCAGGCAAATGTGATGAGGGTGACTTTCTGAAGCTCCTCTGGGCTTTTAATAAAGAAGGCATACATTTCAGCTGAATGTTGTTTACCGGTTTCCATGTTAAACGGTGCATACGATTGTCATCATATAACGGCGTTCAGAGTTATCCAGGACCGGATAGGAGCACCAAAAGCAGTTTTAAACTCAGACATGGGTCCCAGATTAGATGAAATGAATATGGAGACGAACCATTGCAAAAGCTAAAAGCTATTACTCCGAAGCAGGTTGAACATGACTAAGCATAAATTTATCTTGTGATATCCTAAACGAACTTTCCACAACCACAAAAATTAAATCACAACCAAAATCCCTCCACCATTACCCGGCCAAATAATTAATACAAAATGGTCCGAAAACTCAAACACCACGAGCAGAAGTTCGTCTCCGCTCTGTACAATTCTTCCATAAACCTCCTAGACTAACCTCCGACAGGCTCCTCCGAAAAGTCGACTTCATCTCCTACCCTACCGACACCACCCACCGCGCCTCTGCCGTCCTACGTCGGTACCACATCCAAAAGCCCTCTGACTACACCAGCTACAACAGGCTCTGCGGCTCCCTGCGCCAAATAGCACACAAACTCACCCTCTTACCTCCCGAAGACCCTGTGCGGAGAAAACGCGAAGATCTGTTGCTGGAGAAGTTGTATGATATGGGTATTCTGTCCCAACGGACGAAGCTCAGCGACGTGGAGAAAAAGGTGACGGTTAGTGCGTTTGCGAGGAGGAGGTTGGCGGTCGTGATGACGAGGTTAAGGATGTGTGAGAGGGTGAAGGAAGGGGTACGGTTTATAGAGCAGGGGCATGTGAGGGTTGGGACAGAGGTTGTGGACGATCCGGCGTTTTTGGTTACCAGGTTGGCTCGCGCACGGCCTGGACGAGGTTGCAGAGTGCTAATTGGGTGGTTACAGGAATATGGAGGACTTTGTGACGTGGGTGGACTCGTCGAAGATTAAGCGGAATATCCTCAAGTATCGGGACAAGCTTGATGATTTCGACCTCCTATAGACGGACCAAATTTTCTAATTCTTGATGCATTGCATCGGCGCTCGGAAGCAACGCTTCAATTAATATAACTACTACAGCTCATAGAAAGCTTTTCTCCATCCACCACGAACAAACCTTCTAGGGCCTCAATCTCTTTCCCCTCCCATTAATAACAAACAAGCCTGGTCCATCCAGCGACTCTCACTTGAGCGTATCACCAATCCGATAAACCAACTTCGCACCACTAACTTTCCCCTCCCTCAGTTCTGCCAGTCCTCCAAGTATCCCCTCCAACCCACCCTCCCTCACATCCGGCTTATGTGCCTTCACCCTTCCATCCTTCAACCAGCTCTCCGCCCACCCAGCCAGCCTCTTCGCAAACTCCAAATCCTCTGGTATGGCCTTCGTTTCTTTCCCACCCTTCGTGTAGTCTTCGCCGAAGGCTGTATACGCAAGTTTCCGCAAGCTCTGGACATCGGATCGAGGCATATGCGGCTGCACGGTCAGGAGACCAGTGTATTTGCCACCCTTAGAGGAGATAGAGGCGGCGCAGAGGGCGGCGGTGTGGTCGGTGGCTATGCAGTCCATTACGAGGCGGAGGTTGTCGTTTGTGGATTTGCGGATCTTGGCTGGGAAGTCTGGGTCATTCTGAAACGGTAGTTATTAGCAGCTGTAGGCACACAGCAAAGATACCCAGGACTATACGACTTACATAGTCATACACCTCATCAGCCCCAAGTTCCTTCACAAGGTCAAAATTCCTCGATGAGCACGTTGTTATAACTCGATACCCAGACCTACAATCTCTTAGTCAGCCAACCCATTTATCCCCTCTACACCTTCTCAAATCCACTCACAACTTAGCAAACTGTATAGCCAATCCTCCCGTCGCCGTACTCCCCGCATAAATCAACACACTCTCCCCCTCCCCTCCCTTCCCACCCTTCTCAACCGGCCATTCCACCCCCAAACTCTGCCACAACGCCTGTCCCGCCGTAACAATACCCAGTCCCACTGTCGCGGCCTCCTCGTCCGTCATAGAGTCCGGGGCACAGATCTGCATATCGCCTTTTGCGACTATGTATTCGGCGAAAGCTCCGTCCTCGCTCTGAGAGAAGTTGCTCCCATGCACGAAGCCAGCGACGCGGTCGCCGACTTTCCATGGTTTGGCGACGGCGGGGCCGATGGCTACGACAGTGCCGGAGTAGTCGCAGCCGACTACGGAACCGGGGTGCGAGAGGCTGTCGATGTGTTTCCAGTCTGTGGGGTTGAGTGCTACGGCGGAGGTCTTGACTAGGATGTAATCATCTCGGAGCTTGGGGAGGTAGCCGTCGGAGACGACTGTGGCGACGCCGGGAGATTGCATAACTAGGGCACGTTGGGTTGCCGGGAGAGACATGGTGAGTGGTAGTGGTAGGTAGCGATGGAGCTGGTGATAGTAGGGTAGATGTTTAGTCTCTGATAGTAGTTTCTCGGTGTTAAGTCGGTCTTGTTGTACCTATTTGCGGCAGTTAAGACTGATACGCTTCGTTTCTCCCTCGATATCAATATCCCAGCTCCAACAAGCCACAACTTCTCTATTTAAGCTCCCTCATTGGATCCCGCATGTCATCGCACATGGGCCAACGAGATGGGCTGTTTGTAATCCACATTGATGACCGAGCCAACCTTACGCAAGCGGAGCGGGGCTCGCTCCCAAAAACATATCGATATGCGATGATGACATCGCGATTGTTTCCTCATTGAGGGGGGTTGAACGAAAAAGAAATAGGGTTTCTAGAAGAATAGACGGCTCAGGAACAGCGCTTGGCTGACACGATGTGATATGCAGGGCAAGGGCGGTCCAATCGCAACGATTTCCCGAAGCGGTAATCTCAACGACACATCACACGAGGGGACTTTTGAATAGACGTTTGATTCATTTTTTTAATTTCGTGAGTCTCTAACAAGATCTTCTTATGCTAAAAAGCCGGCAAGTTTCTCTAGTCTTTTGTGCGACACAACAGAAACAGAACCCCATGCCGTGCTGCCCTCGGTTAGAGAAGGAGAGGTGGTGGGGTATCCATGGCCTGCCAGATGTCATCAAATGCTCGTATGAGAAGGTGTACATGCGTTACGAACCCAGCTCCGTCACCGACACACCGCCGTCATGACCCAAGCAAGAAGCCACGCCGAATGAGAGCCCGACCAGAAAAACAACAGGCAGAGCTAGAAGAAAGCGGAATAATATCGTAACGTCGTCATCGATGCAAGCCCACCCGCACCGAGGCTCAAAAAGTAGTCTTGTCGAAGCCCTAATTGGAAAAGCAACAGAAGAACCTCCCAGTGCAAATTTAACGTGGTGTGCAGGTAACAGAGTATCGTACAGCGAAGAACACCGCGCACCAAATACATCCACTCCACAGGAGCGCAAACTTGACATGAGAAGCAAAACAAGGTCTTGGTGTCGTGAAGAACAAAATCATGAGGGTGTAAGGGCCATAGCAGATGAGAATTAGTTTGTACTGCGAATACGGGCTCAGAAAGGTCTAGAAACTTCTGGAAAGAGAACACCGTAGCTCAGTGGACAAAGCGGGAAAATTCAAAGCCGTCTGAAATGCAGACGCAGAAAGTCGACAGGCCTAGAACCCACGTCCAGATCCGAGATAAAACCGGCTGATGAACGACATAAACCTGCTAGCCATGCAAAGCTCTAGAGAGAAACAACAGAGACCCGGATTGAGAAGGCAAGAGCAAAGAAGGCCAAATTCCCTAGGTGATGATGAAAGAATAGAAGTGACACAAGGCTGGCTACCCAAAAGGGCAAGTCAACTAGGCGTCATTTATACAAATAGTCGTAAGCGCAGCTGTATGTACATACTGTGTAATTCGCCTCAGACTTTATCGGCTAGTCCAGTCCGGCGGCAGCCAATAGAACGGAGAAGACGATGGAACTATGCAGGCCAGCTGCTAAGTGGCTCTCAGCCCACTTACACATCGACCATCTCAGAGTCGACCTCAAGAATGTCGTCGGCAGGACCCCAATTGCCCTCAAACACAGTGGCACCAGCTCTCCTCCTTGTCTCCGCCCACTTCACACCAACAGTGCCGAGGATTTGGTCAGCTACTGGTCGATCTTCGGGCTTGGGGGAAATCATCCACCGGACAATTTTGTCGAGTGCCTGATCATTGCGCGCATCGACCATAAAACTTGGTGCTTGAAGCAACTCGCCACGTCGAGAGCGGTCAGAGCTGAAAGTCGAGCTATGCTTAGGCTTCTGATCTTTCTTCCGGCGACGCAGGAATGTTGGAGACCCGAAGTCGTCATCGCCAGAATCGGAATCATAAAAGTTCACACAAGTTTCCTCCGTGGAAAGAGGATTTCCAGAGGAGTCTCTGGGAACCGTACTAGCTGAGCTCCACGTTAGGCTTGGAACATCACTCATGTCACCAGTTCTCAATTTCTGCCACGATGGGCCGTTATCGGGAAGCTCAACATTTCCAGCAATCTCGAGCATGATAAGACCGAGTGCAAAGATATCAGCCGGCTTATCGAACTTCCCCATCAGGATCTCCGGACCGATGTATTCACGATCCCCTTCACCTTCGATACCAGCGGGAGCTGGCCACTGTGTTGCCATGCCGAAATCTGCAATCTTGAGAACTCCCTCAAAAGTTATAAGGATGTTTGCTGGTTTGAGATCTAGGTGAATGTAGCCAGAGTCGTGTATGTGCTTCACACCCTGAGGATATCAGGTTAGCAGCCATTCAGCGTGTCAAGGACAAAGATTTGAACTTACGAGTGACAGTTCCAACAAGACCTTCCAGATCCGGAAATCGTCAAGTCTTGCTTTTCTCCCGACTTGCGAAAGGAAAAGATCGAGACTGCCTTCTTCGCAAAACTCGGTCTGCACGTAGAGATGATTCTTATCTTCCCAGCTGTCGATCAATTGCACAATGTGATCTGATTGACTCAAAGCTTTTAGAATGGCGACCTCCTGAAGTTTGCGCTCTCGATCTCTCATTCCAGCGTAAGGATGTCTGGACTTCTTGACCGCGAAAACTCGATCGGGCATTGGGGTGCCAGGAGAACGATCTCTCTGAGGCTGAGTCACACGATAAACCTGAGAGAACTCCCCGGTCCCTATCAGTTCAGCTTTATTGAATCTGGATGTGAGACTCTCGTCCAAGTCCACAGGTGCAAAACCGTTGATCGGAGTGATACTTGGTCGTCGGCCCCCGAAGTGAGGGAAATATTCCCGCCCAGCGGTAGGAGTAGCTGGAGGCAGCATTGCAGCACTGCTGCTTCCGTCGGCGGCCGGAAGGTTGAGATGTCTGCCCGCATGCCCAGAGATGGATAGGCCACTAGGATCAGGTGGAATAATGTGCTCCTGTGGCGTTCGTGGAGAAAGTCGCTCAAATAGTGGGCTTGCTGTTGATTGATCGTTCGACTTAGTAAATCCCACTTTTCCTGTTAATGAAAGAGGAGATGGAATACTCGGTCTCTTCCCCACCGGAGCCGGTGAGAGAGTACGAGAAGTACGCAGTAAACGAGAACATGCCAGAGCTGAAGTTGTCGTAGTTTGAGAAAGAAATACACTTGGACGAGTGGGAGTGGTTGACTCCACCATAATGCTGTCACTGTCCCCATCGAAACTTCCTGAAGGACTACCAAGTGAAGAATACTTACAGCTCTGTCCATTTTGCCAAGACTTCCGGCCCATAGCTGAGACTGTTGCTGACCCGCTCCCATCGTCCACCGACCTCTGTCCAAATATACCACCTCTCGGACTCCTACTGTTGCCTGACTGAGCGTTTCCTACACCGAATGGCTGCTTCGTGGGTGTAGGTGGGAAGTCAAAGTCACTGCCTGAAAGGCTATGGCCCCTAGCACGAGCTTTACTGGAGGGTGATTCCGAGTTCTCATCGCCATCGACGCTTACGAAACTACCCCGTCTAGAAATTCCACCCTTCCCAAAACCACTTCCAAAGACGCTAACACCTTTACCGAAAGTGCCTGGAGGTGGCCCGATAGAATGAGGATTGAATGGTGTTGATGGCGTACCAAACTCATGGTGAATCTGCTTAGGTGGGGCGACGACATTGTCTGGGCTTTGAATTGTGCCGTAATTGGCTGTAAAGATAGTAGTGGGTCTCTTGCACGGTGTATCAGGCATGGCTTTGCTACCGGTTCCCCCCATATGGCGTTCCTCCGGATTGCGGTTCCGCTTTGAAATCAATCCTGTAGACATGAACGCTGCAGGAAGCGGCTTAACAAATTTGTAGTTTTGTGGAGTGGCAAAGGAAGTCTCGGTGGATGATGGGTGGGACGATTCCCTCGTCACCAGCTCCTTAAACAGAGGCCTTGAAGACCCAACTGGAAGAGACTTAGAGAAATCGATAGTCGGTCTTGGATGAACTGGGGGGTGTATTGGGGCATGGGTTGGAGAGTCATCTAACAGATCTCCTAAGCTGGACCCAGAAGACGACGTTGTCATCGTGCGGGACAATGGGTGAGGCTGGTGAGCACCGTTCTGTATGTTCTGCGGTTGCTGGGATACAAGATGAATAGACGCATTCGGAAGGCTACCTTGGGCAGAGAAAGGACTATCCCGAGACATTGGTGGCAGAAAGTTATCGAGTGACACCCTAGTTCTGATTTTCGAGGCTGCCGGACCTGGAGTCGCAAACTCAAACCCCAAGTCGGATGCACCAGGTCGAGACCGCACGAAATTGGGTTTCTCGCCATGGCGTTGCTGTAATGTGGACTTGCGCAAGGAAGAAGATCGCTTTGGCATTGACGCAAATGGAGGTGTGAAATGCTGAGCTATCGGGCTTGTCGAGTTGCCGGGCATATCTGAATCGTGGTCTGTGCTATCATTCCGTGAGTCGAATTGCGGGGGTGCATGATCGAAGATGTTGAAGTCAGGCCCAAATGATGCGCCGTGCAAGCTTCTCCGTTTTGCAACTGGACTCCCAAGACTAGCTTGATCCAGATTCATGATACCGTCACTTCGTTTGAGAGGACTGGAAGTTGCTGCAAACACATTTAGACTTCCAGCGCTGCTTTTCTCTAGTCCAGATAGGCTGAAGTGTTGCAAGCTTCCATCATCCGAACCTGTAGCCCCTAATCCACGTGAATGCTTTTCGAGTTTATGTTTCTCCGCAGGGCTGACGCTGCATGCGGCTCGATTCTCGTCGCCAGCCGCAGTCAACTTTGGAGACGGTGGAGACCGGTTGGCTGTGTTCTTAGAAAGCTGTAAGGGAAACTTGATTGGACTGCCTGGAGCCGTCTTTGAACGAGCCATCGCAGTAGATCGCAGAGGCGTGAGCCTCCGATTCGCCGTCCGATTAACCTTCACACTTGGGGGAAATGGTATGGCAAGTGGAGATTGTGTATGAGTGACGACACAGGAAACACCTGTTGATGACGGTCTTGGCGGCGGCGAGCGAGGCGAAGGCGATAATGGCGAAGTAGGCGACGGTGAGTTCGAAGTAACCAACCGGTACTGGGGCCCTTTCGATGGTGATCGTGACAACGAACGGCGAAGAGACCGTATCGCAGCAGTGTCTGGATGGTGAACGTGAGTGGGTGACGGAAAGTGTAATGTACCACCGGCCGCGGAACGGTGAGGCGAGTACGAAACGACCATGAGGAATGTGTTGTGCGCGATGCGCGTTCTATTGTTTGGAGCTTGAGGAATGCAGGAAGAACTCGGTTACAAGCGAGTACGTAGAGTGTAAAAGCGAGGCTTGCAGCCTGGATGCTGAAAGAAATAATAAGCGTCCAGAGTCAGTTAAACGTGTGATAATTACGCTAGAACGACACCGAAGACAGTGACTCACGTCGAATCCAGACGCTCCCACGGTAAGTGGTGCTCTTTAGAGGCCAGTGTTGTGCTCTCGCTCTGCGTAGTTGTGTCGTTCTAGCGAAGGAAGGATCGAGTAAAGAATGTACTTGTAGTTCGCAGGAGGAAAAGGTTGCGTGGAAGTGTCGTAGGTCCGGAGTGGGTGGGTGGATCAAGACAAAACGATCATTGCCGGTTCGATAAAGGAAATCCCCCAATGCCCTCTACTGCCCAACCACAAACTTCCCTCCCCTTCTACAAGCAAAAAAAGGCTTCTGCACGCGCAAGCGTCGACAATAATAGTTCGATCAGTGCTCCGTTGAGATCCGGCGGCAAAAGGCGATGAGTCTCAAGGTCGACGTGGACAAATAGAGCAACGCGCCAGACAAAGGACACAGATCGAGCGCGCAGGGTGTCGTGGCCGCGATCTGGCGACTGACAAAGGGAGTGATGTGCGCGATAGCGATTGTAGGATATAGCGAGTATATCGTCTTTAAAGGCCTTGACGTTGGCGATTATCTAGGTAAGGGAGAGTAAAAACTTAGTGGGACGTGAAACGAAGCGCGTCTGATTGTTATGATACCGAAGAGGAAAGACCAACAAAATAAAAGTGGCCAATCGTAACAATTCCCACGCAAACGCCACGACGCGGCAACAGGCGACCCTTCGTTATCGATTCTTCGCCAAACCGTTGGACGATCAGTAGAGGATCTCCGCAACTCCCAAAGACAGCGCAACTGAATACAACAGTTTGTTGGTTAGTGTCTTCGAGTTCGCAAAAGTCTAGGAAAGTGGGAGCGGGGACGAGGTGGGTTGTTAAGTCACTCGAATGATTCTCTTCTCTTTCGGCGCATTATGAGTAGGCCGGACGCGTTTCCCAAACAAGGATCACCAAAACAAATATTAATCTCGTGGCAAATTACGCATAAATCCGTAAATCTTTATTTACCGCGCAAGCATTGTTCAGCATAATATTGAATTTACATGAGGCTTTTCGGATTTTGCTTGTGAAAGCAGCGCACAGCTTATGGCTTTGATTATTACCCGCAAATATTGATCCTAAGATCCCCCCGTTACCGTAGCCTCGGTTTTTGGGTACAAACGCTTTCTAAAAAGGGGCACGGGACAAAACGTGGTGCACAATCGCAATCTCCCTATCAATCCGTTTTAGGACATGATCAAGGATTTTGATACGGAAAAAAGGAGATGTCAAAGCTCAGTTTGATGGGTCAAGTCTTTTCCAACATTTCGGTGTACGAATAGTTCAAGCCAAAAGTCGGTATTGAGCAGTTGTGAGCATGGAGTACAAGCAGTGCCTACAAAATAAAGCACAACGACCATGGAATTTTGATTTTATCGGCATTGGACATCATGGCCATAGTCAGTCTTTCGTAAAAACGAAACACGCCCCTAAGTGTAACGGCATGTCCAGAGTTGCCTTTGCGGGTTGGTAGAGAGTCATGCAAGGCAGAATTTGCTTCAAAATTTTCCAGCAAGTACCAGAAAATACTCTGTGCTACATACCGTGTCACGGAGATGTGGCCACCTTCCCGGCGCATAGGCGGTCTCGGGCACATTGAGAGGACATACGAGGTACGAAGTATGTATCTACATAAAATCCAGCGAATAGAGTTTGGGTACCTTTCTAGGCTGCGTGTGACCGCCTTGAACCCCCTCAGCCCTTTGAAAGTTGCGAAAAAGCAATTCCCATATTGTTGCAGGCAGTCATGCAGGTTTTGAGGGATCCGGACGCGCGAATGACGCAGCTTTGCACATCGGCGTATTCCGAGCGCATGGGTTTTGACACTTATACCCACAGTTCCCTTCCATCGAAAACCTCCGGCACCACAGACAATAATTCTTCCTCTAGCGGTTAATCAAATCCGGGGATTCCTCCCGGACAAGGCTGCGTTAGAGGAGAGATCTAAAAGCCCACGCGCCCCCAGCATTTATTTTATGGGTTACGGTGAACAGGACAACGGTGAATTCTAAAAGTCAAAGTGACCGACTTTGCGCATGCCACGCGCCCAAACTTTGCGGAGGGTCCTTTGTACCGGGGAAAAGGGTAATGTGGTGACGAAACACGTAACGGCGTTTTACTCGCCCAGAAATACTCAGCACACAACTACCCAACAAAAGCTTACCTGAACTCCTCACGACGACCACCTCTCACGAAACAGGGAAATCCGCCAAATCCGCCATTTTTTCCTGACCTCGCACGTACTTTGGCCGAAAAACGAACCAACTACAACACTACCACCGCACCCTGCAGTTATCCAAGGGTCGTCCTCCCGCACTTACGACGCAACACTCTCCCTCGGCAGCGGCGTCGGAACATCCATTCTGTGGGTTTCCTCGTGGGGAATCGGCCTCTTTTGTAACAGTGCCATCACCCGTCAAAACGGTTGACCCAAAATTTCGCCAGGGCTCGCTAACTCGCAGATCAGCAAGAAACGCTGCCACTACCTCCTGCCCATCTCCCAACTGCAACTGCCACTCGCTCAACACACGAACAACTCACAAGTCAGCACTCAAAAACAAACTGCCGGGACTTTCGGGATTTCTCATCGTGATCTCAGCGACTTCACACAGTGACCCCCACTGGCACGTCCCGCAAGCGCGTACGCCCTGGGTGGCGGACGCTGACTGGCCATCGACCGAGGAAAGTGTTGGGTCGTGGTCCCTATCGGGTACACAGGAACATTGCACCATGTCGTCGACGGCGAAAAACAAAGACCTCTCCGAGATGAGTGGTGTGTCAAAAGTGAATAATGGCTCAGGCGTTGGCACTGGGGCAAATAAAGTCGACCAAGATTCGTCAACACCAATGAAGCGATCGCCAAACAATACTGCTGTGTCGTCCTCACCAATAAGTTCCGCAAAGCCCTCACGCGAATCGTCTCCCATTCGACCGCCGTTGAAGCCTGGCACGACACGAGTTCCGAGGTCGCGGAAGAGTAGCCGTGAGGGAAGTCCAATTCGCGCGGCCATCTCTTCGACGTTGCCGTCCGCCTCGTCCGTATACAAGGCTTTGTCAACCGCAAATACTCCCTCACTTGTGCCTACAGTTTTGCCAGATTCTACTATCAAAGCACCTCGACCACAGAAGCCGGCTGGTGGAATGCCAGGCGACAGTGGACTCCGATGGCCTACATCACCTAGGTTAAGATCACCACCTCCGAGAGAACCCTCTAGCAGGTCGGCGTTGTTGTCGCCTCGCAAACAATCTTTAGAGCAGTCTGCCTTTCCACCAAGTATTGTAGTCCAAGGCTCAACACCAACGCCACGCTCTGGCAGTACTACTCCTACTCCACAAAATAAAGGGACCGTTATAGACACCGACTCCGATGATCAGACTCCTCCCTCAGGCATTCGGACGCCGGCTCGAGGAGTTAGTGGTACTACGTCTACTTTGGAAACCGTCCAAGAGAGCAGCCTTCCAGCAACTCCATCAATAGGACCTTTCGCGCTAAGCAGGCTTGGGAAGGTTTCTGACGATGACCGTCCGCAGAAGATTACAGAGAATCCACTAGAAGAAGTAGCACAAAAAGGCCTCAAACCTGCCGTCCAGGAGAGTGGCAGTGAGAGCGGTGGTACCAAGAGTGATGGCAAGGGAACTCGGAAATCAGGTTTTACTAGTGGAGGGAGTGGAACCATCAAACCAAATACCGTTGCGCCGACCAAATCTTATACGTTGAATACTAGGGGGAAACCATCCGGAGAAGGGTCGACAAAGAACATGACGGTTGAGACTGAAACTGTTAGTTCGATACCTCAAGTAGCGGTTGGTGGAGGGGCAGGTGAACGAGGCCCAAGTAGGTCGGAGGCTGGTGGTAGCATACAGCAGAAAGCAAGTATCGAGACCATCCGACCGAAGAAAGAGAAGAAAAAGGCAGTGCGAAAGGCACCGTCAGTAACCTCGGGAACTGGTGGGTCATCAAGTCATATTCCTCATCATCGTCGTCATCATCAACACCATACTCGGTCATCTTCTCTTTTATCTTCATCTTCAATAACTTCAAATACAAATCCTGGTCTTGGACATGCTGCTTTCTTTGGTTTGGGCAGCACCAGCCCAGACCGACGGCAGCAGAGTCCAAGACGTATTAGTTACAATGGTTTGGTGAGATCAAGACTGACAAGTACTGGTCAACGAGTAGCTTCTTCCAAAGCGGATATCTTCGAAGCGAAGATAGCGAGCGCGGTTGATGAGGCCAACTCATCCGATTCAGAAGAGACCTTCGTGTACGAATCTAACCCTCCAGAATCGCATGTTCCACGTTCAGGCCGCTACCACTCGAGGACCCCTAGCGTAACATCGATGCAAAGCCAAGTGGATCAAAGATCTGGAATGAGATCTGTACAGAGTGTACTCGATGGAAACCAGGGTGTACATGGCAAGAGAAGCATGAAGTTCACTAATAACCCCTATAATAACAGTAGTGTGGATGGTGATGTGTTTTCTAGTGAGAGAGCGGATGCGTCAATGCGAAGTGGTGGCATTGGAAGTGGAAGAGGTAATGGAGCTGGTGGAGTCCATCACCATCACATTGGGCACCACACCCGCGGCGGCCGTGGAGGCCACGCCTCGATCCTTGCTGAGGAGTCGCCATTCCCTAACGCCACGAAGGCCTCCAGGCTAGGGGCCGCTAATGGATCAAAGAGTTCATCAAGGCCTAGTAGTCCTAGAACTTCGCAGGTTCGACTTGGGGGCGCAAATGGAAACAGTGCCAAGAAACCGTCGAAGATATCATCTTACGAGTTAGATCCTGAAGGGGCAGATGACGAGAGGACTGAGAGGACACCGCTACTATCGACCGTACGCGTCAGTCGGGGTCACCCATCTCGTCGACGCCCCGGAAGTGGTAGCCTACGACAACTTGAACACAATCAACTCAGACAACGACAAGGATGGGTGGGGCGACTGGCTGGTTGCACGTTACTTGTAGTCATGCTCTTCCTTGTCATATCAGGCGCTCTTGGTTTCTTATTCGCCACGACCAAACCTCTACTTGATGTCAGCGTACTTGAGCTGCAGAATGTCCTAGCGAGTGAGCAGGAGCTGATGATGGATTTACTTGTCGGAGCCGTCAATCCGAATGTCATCTCCGTCACCGTCTCCAACATGGACGTCAGCGTTTTTGCAAAGAGTAGTCACATTGGCAAAGGCAAAGATGGAGATCCTCCGGAAAACTTGTTCTCGCGATCCGATTGGGATCGACGCAAGCGGAGAACAAATGAAGTGGTTCACACTAACACTACGGAGGAATTAGTGCCTCCAAACTCGGATTTTCATGCAAAGGACGACCCAATAAGCGATCCTATGCCTGACCCCGAGGGAGACTCACAGACAATGCTCCTCGGACGCATCTTCGAGTTTGATTCCGCTCTCATATTCGAAGGATCGCCGGTCCAGCGACATCCATCTGTTTCGACTGGCGAGGTGCGTTTGATGAAACCTGGCAATAAGACTGAAGAGGGCGGCTCTGCTCGATGGGAGAGAGTCCTTCAGCACCCTTTCGAACTCATCGTGAGGGGAGTTCTAAAGTACCAACTTCCACTCTCGAACCGCGTACGCACTGCTCCGATCGGTGCAAGTGTGACCGTTTTTCCCGAGGGTGGCGTTGATAGCAAGGGACGGATGATGGTCCATACCGAGACTCGACCTTATCTACCCGGGAGCAATGTAGTCGTTGTAGGGAAGGAAACCCTCGAGCCAATAGACCCGTAGAACTCGGGGGAACACAGCGACTACCTAATCGATTGATATATTGTACGTGAAAGATGGTGTATACAGCGCTTCAACACTGGATCATGCATTTGGCCTATCATTCATTTCTTTCTACATTCTTGCATCTTGCATCTTCAAGCGACTCGGCGGGCGCACTTTTTTCACGCGACGTACAAAATGGCTCAGCCTTCGACAGCAGGGACGAGCAAAAAGCGGTAATTGTCTTTCACTGGGCAGCACGGAGTTCTAAAGACCAGGTTCACACCACATACTTCCTTGACGGCCATAAGTTCTTTGATCAAGGCCGCTTCTGGCTATTATGATGACGATGTTGATGATGGTGGTTTGCCGTGCACGTTCCCCTCGTCTATGACGATGATACATTCCTTTCTTGAAGCACTTCTTGCGTAGCGTGCATCTTGCTTACTTTCCTCTTCTTGTACTCTTGCCTCTCCTGTACGGATTGGCGATGCGATAAACTTCGTACTCATCGCGAAGCGAAAGAATAAATTTGCGCAAAAAATGTGCTCGGCTCTAGGAGGCCAGAGCAAAAAGTTGGTGGAGAGGTGGGTGGGATACATAGCACCACCACGAAAAGTGCATTTGGGCTGGATTATTGCCCCTTTTTTCCCGCCATGGAGATTGATCAAAAAAAGAGGGAAGGGAGAATCCGCTAGGAGGAGTCTCCCTTTGTGTATACAATGTACCTCATACCGAAAGAAAAGCACGCTCTACACGACGAAAAATGATACACAATGAATCTACTTTTTCCCCTCAGAGAGGAAGAGCCCCACAGTAACGTTTCAGCCTCGCTACTATATCATTGTATGACTCAAGTTTGATAGCAAATGAACCCGTAGATACCCAAGCCCATATCGCTGGTTCACGGAACTCTCCCCATTCTTACGCTCCTGCCCGCTCAAACAAAGTGCGGCTCATTCACAATTGTGAGGCAATGCCTTAATCGCCATGTCGCATCCTCAGATGCCATTTCGGCCTTGTGACCCCAGAGTATCTGTTGCAATTACAAACTCAGACTCTGGATTCAGACAGCATAGATAGCAGCACATATCACGCAAAGGTGGCGATACTATGCTAACATGTTTTACAAGGCTGGCGAGGCGATGCAGAGCGGTGAGTGTCGCTCCACTGGTCCCCACTAACTAACCGACCTTCCATAACGCCTAGAGCCCCAGACCCAAACTCTCAGGTTGAGCGGCTGACGTTGGAACGTTACGGTGGGGGTTACCCGTGAGTGGGCGAAGCCTGCGCGCCCAGCGTAGAACTGGGCATGTTTACCTGTATTAGGAATAGGGCAGTGCAGGGATGTTCATATTCCAGCCGTCAAGGAATGGGGAAAGACGCTGGAGCGAGTGTCCTCGGAGACACTAAGCCTCATTTTCTGGGCACTACGTCATCACGCCCGTTTTCAAGCGGTTGGGGGTATGTATGGATGGGGAAGTTGGATAGGGAAGTGGGATGGGTTAGCAGCCAGATTAATCCCATTAGCAAGCAGGTAAGCCAGGGAAGATACTAAGTGACATAACGAAGCGGGCGAGAATAAATAGGGACGTCAGCGTCCGCCACTTCTATCGACCTTTTGTCGCTCCTGTCAATCTTTGCCTCCACATCCGCTCAGACTACACACCTGCAATATTGAGTATATCTGTACCTGTCTGTGCGTTTTTGTGGACGATTGATCCCGAAAAGTATATCTATACGACGGACGAGCGGGAATAAGCAAGTACTTGACGAACAAAGTCCACTTCTCCGCTTTCCTCTGGGAACCGATACGACCGACATCATCAGACATCATCGGACATCATATCCATCAAATCACATCCGCTTCCCAAAACATCAAAGGTCTAAGTTGACAAGCACAGCACAAAATACCATGTCTGTCGTCGTTCGTGAGCGCGAACGAGTCTACGAAGATGACGACGTCCCTTATCGCTCTGAACCCCGCACTATCCGGACGGTCCGACGCTACCGAGTTCGTCGCCCTGAGCGGGACACTTACAGCGACGATGAAGATTCCCGCTATGAGCAGATCTATGAGGCCGAGCGCCGCTTCGAAAGAGATCGCCGAGACACACTGACAGCCTCTCGGCCATATGAGGTAGATAGTTATTCTCGTTCTACCGAGTACATTTCGAGATCTGCACCACGATCGCAGACGATTGTCGTGAGGGAACGACCGGAACCGATTGTCGTCGAACGACCAGAGCCGATTATCATCAGGGAACGACCAGAGCCGATTGTCATTAGGGAACGACCAGAGCCAGTTGTCATCAGGGAGGTAGTGAGGCGGCCGCCGAGCCCAGAGTATGTTGAGCGGAGAGAGGTGAGAGAGGTGAGAGAGGTAATCAGACGGGAACCTTCGCCCGAGCCTGTCTACGTCCGGGAAGTCGAACCCAGGGACTCTGTGAGCCAGTGGTCCAGCGACGATGACCTAGTTTATATCCACCGCGAGACTACCGAAGGCGGATATCGTTCCCGTAGTCCGCATCATAGGCGTCATCTAGCTGAGGGTGCTATTGCTGCGGTTGGTGCTGAAGAGTTGATCCGTCACCACCGTAAGAAACAGGGGGAGCCTGACCGCCATCATAAACGTAATGTTGCTGGTGCGGTCGTCGCTGGCGCCCTTGGTGCAGAGGCTATCTCGAGGGCAAAGGAGCATCGTTCGCGGTCTGGCCATCATCGCCATCGCCATGAGTCCCACCATCGTCACGAGTCAGACGCGGCGCGTTTGGCAAAACTCGGTCTCGGAGCTGCGGCTGTGGCTGTTGGTGTCAACTACGCCATGAACCGCAATCGGGACCGCCGCAGTCGCAGTCAGAGCCGCGACCGGGTTCGCATACGCAGACACTCCATCTCCGGCTACGACGTCTACGATTCGGACGGCCGCAGCAGAAGCCGAAGCCACCACAGACTCGCAGAAGCCGCTCTAGGCACTGCAGCGGCAGCTGGCCTTATCCACCACGAGCGCAGCAAATCCCGCAACCGCTCTCGTTCCCATTCCCGTTCCCGGCACTCCGGCCATCGCTCCCGTTCATCCTCTAGCCACCACCACAAACTGCCCATAGCAGCAGCCGCCATCGGTACAGCAGCTCTACTGCACCACGAGAAGAAGAAGCACGAGAGGGAGGAAGCACGATCGCGCTCGCGTTCGAGATCCAGGTCCGTAACTGCCGCCTATGATGACCCTGACCGGCCGAGTAATCGAGGACTCATAGAATACGGCGATGAGCCCGTCTACGCCAACGCGGCGGACTACTACTCGCGTCCCGCCCGCGACGAAGTGGTGCCCGCGGCGGGGAGGGCGGCGACGTTTCCGCTGAGGGAGAGGTCGAGGAGTAGAAGTCGGAGGAGGTACGATGATAGTTCGAGCGATACGTCTAGTGAGGATAGTAGGGGGTATAGGGGAGGGCATGAACACCGCAGGAAAAGTTCTCCAGATGTGGGAAAGAGACTTGCAGAAGTTGGGTTAGCGGCTGGGGCTGCCGGACTAGCTGCTCATGAGATTACGAAGATTCATGACCGCAAGAAGGCCGAGGAGGATGCGCGACGTATGTTGGCCCTTTTCAGATCTTTGTTTTTATTCCTAACACCCCTTACGAATAAGGCCACGACGGTGACTACTACGCCGAAAGCGGGGCAGACTCCCGCTACTCTGCCTCCCCCAGCAGAAACCCCGCCGGCACCGCACCTGCAAGTGCCGGCGTAGCAGCCTCCCACCAAGAAGCCTACTACCCCAACACAAACAACTTCCCACCACCACCCACAGCGCCCAATGCCCCTGCGCCCTACAATCCAGCCGACTACGTCCCCCGCCCCCCTGAACCCCCATTCATGCAACCAGACCCTCATGCGTACGGCGGGACAGAGAGGTCGACGGCGGAAGAGCAGAGGACTGACAGCGTAAGTGGCGATTTTGGTGCGTCGTAGAAATCTGGCTCCCTTCATTCACAGGGTTTAATTCCCTTTTTTCAAAATTCGAACT
This sequence comes from Nothomitra cinnamomea, assembly GCA_022345685.2. Taxonomy (NCBI): domain Eukaryota; kingdom Fungi; phylum Ascomycota; class Geoglossomycetes; genus Nothomitra; species Nothomitra cinnamomea. Next base: position 24,256 of record JAJDMX020000035.1, on the reverse strand, counting down.
AGTTGCTGACTTCGGTGGGGGTGTAGTCGGGGTAAGGACGCCTACGAACGGCAACGGGGCTGGGGTTGGAGGTTTACCCCAAGCGGCAGGGAAGACGGTTTCTTTTGATCTAGATAGTCCATCCCGACCTAAGCCGCGGAGACATTCCTCGTCTCCGCCTCGGAGGAGGAAGTACGATGAGCGGGATACGTCGCCTACTCCTTCAACGGCAAGTGACACGACAATTGGCCTCCCTCCGCAGTTTGACAGGCACGGCCGGCCGCTCAATAGGGGGAGGTCAAGGCACGAGGGAATGGGTAAGGGGGAGGAGTTTGCGTTTCGGCTTGGGAAGGGGGTGGCGGGGTTGGGGAAAGTTTTGGAGGATGTAGTGTTTGGGAAGCGGTGATGGATTCCTAGGTTTTGTTAAAGGGCTTGGTTTTTAATCATCTACCTGTTCTTGGGAGATATCTCTTGTAGGTTGTTTTGGAAAGGTCTGGTACGGATGATTTGGAGTTTTGTGTGATGATTTTAAGGCTCGGAGAATGGCTTATGACTGGACGATATCTATCTAGCTTATAACGTTAACGAATTGATACTTTTTCACAACACTAGAGTTTACTTATGGTAGTCTACGAAAGTATTTGCAAGCTTCATTAGAATCAAAACCCAGTTTCCCAACTCCAACAATGACACACCAATTCAGGCGAAACCCGTCCAGAGAATCTAAAGAAAGGAAAGTTTTTCCTGGGGTTTTTTTCTCTCTATCAAGTTGAGATCGTGATAGCTGGGAAGACAAGCGAGTCCTCTAAGGAAATTTATCGATTCCGAAAAAATGCATTTAACCCTTCAGCGCAAATATATTCCCCCAGACCACGACAAAAGACGTGAATTTCCACCGAAATACCTCAGTAAATAGCGAGAGGATAGCAGAATATTCTCCAAATTCCCAGTGATTTATCTCGGAGGGTGGTCCCGCTGTTCTAGAAAGAACAGGAGAACAGCCGATGGGATTTATAGATAGGGGTTGAAGTCCAGGAATTACTGCTGGGCAATTAACACTCTGCTTTCTGCTGAAAATTTCTCTCTTTTTTTTCTTTTCCGGCTTTCAACATCCTCTCTTTTCAGAAATACAAATGACATGAAAGGATGTTATTCATAGGAGTGTTTTCTGCTTACATGCCCAACCTAGGACCATGTTCACGAAGAGCTGTTCCGTGCATGTATGTACACCCAAAACACATACGCTCACAGAATGACTTTAGGTCCTTCATTTAGCTTTCATTGTATGCCCGCCGAGGACTCTTGAGCATATCCAAAACCGATGCGCTCAAGACGGTGGGAAAGATACTGGGCACCGATTCTAGGGTATTTGATGAGGTTGGTGGAACTTCAAAGAGACGCAAAGAGATGCCAATAAAAACAGATTATCTAACGAGATTGGTGGAGCATTAAAGAGACATGAGGACAACGAAAATGATGAGATAGAATTTTGATGAGACAAGTTCTGTTAATATTTGCCAAATTTTGTCGCCTTTCAGCGATTGCAGCAGACTATAGCAAACATTTGCAGAGCGTAGAAGCTTGATAACAAATGACACTCTTCACGATACTACACCAAATCTTGCACGCGAGCATGAGGCCACTCCGTGAGTGCCAAACGCAAAAAGGCATATATACATACAGGATCCTTGCGTGGCTGCACGAGGAGAAGGCCTCATATCGCCATCTCATCTGTCTAGAAGGGAGACTCAGGAGCAGCCTACATAGTTGGTCTTATTCATTTCTTGAGCAAAACGTAGCCAGTATAAATATATCCTGTATTCCCTACGACTACAGCCGCACTAAAACATTCGCAGAGTAGGAGTGTGAGCGCGAGTTCAACGTGACAGCAGAACAGTCAGAACAGAACACACGCACACGAACACACAAACGCTTGCTTGCTTGCTAAGAATCCTCGCAACGACCAGCCTGATTAACCGACTAAACTAGACCGTCCGTCCGTCCCGTTCCCTGTCCGAAAGGTCGCTGAACCCGTAATGTAAAACCAGGCACCGCATTAAAACCGCAAGACGGAGTTATATAATCAATGAATAAGAAAACAAAAAATACTCAACGGGGGAAGTTGTATATCCTCCAAGAGCCCCATTAGCCCCCACGAGCCTTTGGAAGAGACCAACGAAGGCAGAAATCTAAGACTCCCACTCCTCATCATCATCATCACCCGCACTTACCTCTTCGAAGAACCCTTCCTCATCATCGTCATCTTCGGCTTCTTGTTTGATGACCACGTCCTCCTCCCCGGTATCTACGCCCTCCCATACCTCGTCCTCGCCTGCGCCGGAGACTCGCCCTTCTCTGCCACTGAGGCTGCTGCTCTCCTCCGTCCCAGAAATACTCTCAATGTCTCGCCGTCCAGCGCTAGGCTCCCTGATCATCAGGGGTCCACTGTGTGGGGTTGCATAGGCAAACGGTGTACTTCCTCTCTTGGACTGGACAACGACACCAGCCATAGCACCCACTGAAGTTGAGCGCGGAATGCCAACTTCGGAGAAGAACGGGCTGGCGGGGTTCGAGCGGCGTGGTGTAGATGTCCAGATCAGGTTGTGCTGGTCACGAATGGACGGGGATATCTGTTCGTGGTTTTCGAATATTGGGGAGCGGGAAGTGCGGCGGCGCTTGGATGCTGAAGATAGCTGGTGTAGGTGGAGGTGGGAAGGATTTGAGGGAGAGGCAGCGGAAGGGCTTCGGCGTTTGCCGTTGCCGGCCTGGACTGGGGTCGTCGGATTTTGTTGGTGGAGTTGGGGTTTGAGGGAGTGGGTGAATTGCGAAACCGGAGATATTGGACGTGGTGATTTCGCACGGGGAGCGGCAGACTCGGAGTGGCTTGTCGAATGCCCATCGGAGGAGTGATGGTCTGTGGCAAGTGGAGATTGTGGTTGCTTTGATAGGAAGCTGTGGTTTGATGACCCGTGTGAAGACGCAGTGACAAAGGAAGACGAGGCCGAGGATACGGAGGGATCTAGTTTCGGGTCCCATTCCCAGCACATTTCTCGTGCATCAGCCTCACGCACCTGGCCACTACTCGTTAAATCAGTTGCTACTGCTGGGTCTGTAAAGTCAACCCGCGGTAACTCGCGAAGTTTCTGCCACGTCCACGAAGCTCGTTCGTCTCGGCTACTCTGCAAGTAGCCGTCCCGATGGGTGACGAAGAGACGCTTCTGTCCGCCTATAGCTTTCATGACGGTGCCAGAGTTTAGAAAGTCCACCGTCCATAGTGCCGAGGTTACGATCTCTTCAGGATTGAGGAACCGCAAACGAGAATCTTTATGGAGTTTGCGAAGAGGAATGAAGGGAGCGGTTAGACCGAGAGGTAAGGCGAAGCTGTCTCCATGTTTTGATGAAACAGACGAATTGCAGCTTTCGAATGTGGGGTTTTGGTTACTGTTCAATGTTCCCATCAAGTCTCCAAACGCAGCCAACATAGCGGCTTGCACATCCGCAGCGCCATTTCCGGGAACCTGAAGAGTGCGGACAAGGCCCCTGCTGCGAAGTCGCTCATAGACTTTGGTCCCTTGCCTACATGCTCTGGGAGCCATCCACTCCTCCGTGCCCTCGGCCCATTGTCGTATGGCAGCGCCCGTCCAGCCAGACTTTATGTCAAGTAATTGCATTGAGCCTCTCTTAGACAAGGTTTCGGGACCAGGCGTTTGGGTCCAACCTTCTCCCTGTACCTGGCTCCTCGAATTAGACCCGGGAAAGCCTTCTGCGAGAAACCAAATACCTCTCATACCCCTACCCCAAGGAATGAAAACAATCTCCACCTCCCAAGGTCGGGATGCTGAGGGTAAGGCAGTGGACTCGAGCTCAAGGACCTTGGACGAAAGCGTTTCTAAACGCGCCTTCATTTCCGAACGGTCAATAGCGGCCGCAATTAGTGCAGAAGACGTATTGGAATGATATGAATTATTTGTTGTCGATGACGTAGTGGATACGAAGGATGTAGACGTAGAAGTGACATTTAAACCTCCGTCATCGGCCTTTCGTTTGCCCGTTCGTTGTCTCTTGGTGATCGTACTGGTATCTTCATCGAGAGCTTCACGCCACTTGTCAAGCTCGTCGACTCTGCCCTCCACGTCTAGCACACGGTCTTCAACCATCTCCACCTTCTGATGGAGGTCTTCAACGGGAGCATTAGAGAAAGAAGCATTCTCTAAGAGATCGATCCGGGTTGTGTAGCTCTTGATCCTATCCAGAATGGTCGGGTAGCCTGTTAACAGTGACTTCAAGGGCGGCAGTAGATGACTCAGGGCTGTTATTAGATCAGCAGACTTTGTGTCAGCGTCGAAAAACGATGTTGGCGCCACAGTGGCTGGTTCCTTTGAGCCTTCTCCCAATTGTCTGGGACTATGGTCGTTTGTTCCAAGCGATGACTGTGCAGAGCTCCAGCGCGGACGAACATTTCCGTTCTCTACCTTCTTGATCTCTCTATCCAATATATCTAACACCCCAATCATGTCTTTCACGGCCTTCCGAGTCTCCAGATTATCTAAGGCCCCTAGGTCGGGCGTATTCGCTTGAATAGGAGTTGCGAGTTCTGTTGCACTCCGAATAGAGTTTTCGGGCGTCCCTCTCTGAACAGATGATGTATTGATGTTCGGAGCATTTCGAGAGGTTATTAATGAGCGTGTCCTCAGAGGTGTCTGCATGCGTTTATGCCGAGTGGGCTGAAACATGGGAATCATAGATCCATTATATGGAGTCGACTGTTCCGACAAGGTATACTGGCGTTTTGTGGCGCTGACGTATAGCTCCTGCTCAATCTTCGATTGGAGCTCCGCTTCGTGATCTTGCATTGATCTACGCCTGACAAAGCTGCTATGTACGGATGTTATCGCCGAGTCTGTCCGCCTAGTTTGGTCCTCGGTGTCTCTCGTATGGATGCCCAGCCCGAGACCAGTAGCCTGGTTCGACTCTGCCACTGCTCTTCTTGAGGTGGCGCTGCTTGTATCTGTAGATTTTGGTGGCTGCTGCCTAAGACTATTCTTGCTCGACGCACTCCCAACTGAATCTGGTCTGAGGTATCGAGGCGATAGAAGGCACTGCGAAGGGATTGGCGGTAGACAAGACTCGCTGGCTTGTGAGCCAAAGTTCTCGTTTGAAGGGACGAACTCCGCGTTGAGATGCGTTAATGCCCGTTCTGCGGCCGCAATAGCACCGGGACTCTCATGAGGATGAGCTCCAAAATCAAAGCCAGGTGGCGATTCTTGAAGGGCATGCTCAAAGTTGAAGCTAGATGACGTGGTATTGACTCCCGATGAAGTGAGCACTCTTCCAGTGTTTCCAAGAGTTGAAGGGTCCAAAGCACCACCGCCGCGATGAAGGTCGGCTGGGGATTGAACGAGCAGATACAAAGGCGTCGAACTAGGGCAGTCAGCATCTTTGTGACGAAGATGTACCGGGGTGACCGCAAGATTGGGATTCACCGTCCCATTCTGAGTCGCGTTTGAGCGCCGCTCATGCTCATCGTGGAAGCATGCGTGATGTGTGCACATGCACCATGCCGTTCCGCCATTGTCCCCCGCGTTTCCAGTCTGAGTCGTCGAGGATGTGCGCCCTCCATGACCAACTGAGTCAAGCCAGAAGCGACGGCAGCCACACTTAATTCCACCGGCACCAACGGATGACTCCCTGAAGTTGCAAGGACCTTTGGGCAACTGACATCCGTCGTCGGTAGCTTTATCGGACTGAAGGCAATGAGAGGAGATTGGAGTTGCTCCAGCCGGAGCTTGCGCCCGAGCTGCCATGAGCAGCTCTGCCACCCGGGCGACGAAATCGCCCTTCTAGGTGGACATTTTGCGGGAACGCGATAGACTACTAGAGATATTAGCATAGCTGCTCGTTCGCAGGAGCTGTAACTGGAGCTTATCGAGTGGACGAAAATTGGACGGAATTCACCAATAGGATTATGGGATGATTTTTTGCACCAAACGACCCATTCAGTACAGTTTCGCCCGTCAGCGCCCAAAAACCGCCTTCCAAGAGATATAAAGAGGAAAGATGGTGGTGGTTGGAAGAAATGGATGGAAAATAAGGATGACTCTTTCGCAACGGAAGCTATGTGCTGCCTCATGCAGTCCACACTTTCTAGCGCTCTTTTTTCTGTAACTGGTGCGGATTCTCCGCCTAGTTGCCTCTTTTCGCGGCCTTGCAGCACTCACCGCAGTGTGCAACCACCCCAGTTGGCCTTGTGGCTCCGTCCAGAAATATCTCTGAAACGGCGCTGGTTTGCTGGGCGAACTGCCACCGTCAAGGCACATGGCGAACCTGGTTGGGCCGCGGGGGCCGCTGGAGCCACCGAGTGCCTGGGGAACCGGGAAACAGGGATGAGCGAGGTGGTTGCAGGGTCTTGATACTTGGAAACGCGGTCACTAGAGTTAGAGCAGAATGGTCCGCACGCAAGTACGGGGAATACGAAGTCTGGTGAGTACCAACAGGACCACACCCTCTTCTTTGATCCAATGGGGACAGGAAATCTCCACATCTTCGAGGCGTACAGGAAACGATCGAGTGGGAAAAAGCAACCGCTCAGACTAAATCCAGAGGGTCGGGTCGCCTGGCTCGGTCCGGAGGTAATGGAGGGGTGGGAAAAGTAACTAAATGCTAGAACCGAGCTTGACTGATAACTGATACATACATACCGGTGCACCCCGCAAGAAAAGCCCGCAGGTTGATGTACTTGGGGGGTCAGGGTAAGTGTTTGCTCCTGGGCGCCACCAATCTCCGAAGCCGATTGCCGTCTGCCATCTGCCATCTGCCAGTTTCTCGTCTGCTTTTATTCCCTTAACAATGAAATTGAAAGGGTGTCGAGAGGATTACTTTTCTGGGCCAAAAAAATTGAGAAACCACCCGCGATGAACGATTGCAAGTAATTATACTACGAAAATATACCGACAAGTTGTGGAAAGCGATCGAAGCTATTACTAAAATTAACAAATTAACATGTCGAGAAATTTGGTCTCGATACTCTCTTACAGGGACTCCCTCAAATCGATCAAGAATAGGACGTCCAACTGTGTTTACCAATACCCTTAAACAACAACTTGTTGCTTTTATTACTAATAGCAAAAGAATACGACGACTTTCTTGAGAAGAAATTAGGCAGGAAATGGGTTTGAATTGTAGTAATAGATTGGTTAGGCAGACTATGGGTTATCATGCATTAAAAAAAGTAAGTTAATTCTTTTAAATTTTTCTATCTTATTTATTAATTATTCATAGACCTAATGTTTCTCGAGCCAATCAATTGAAAAGAGTACAATGATGTACCGAAAAATTGGAATGGGGAGAAGAAAAATGGAGTCGAGTGATTTGGACAGATAAATCTTCCTTTACAACTGCAGGATTTTATTACTGATCATGGATTATTCGAAAACCCGGTGAAGAATATCATTCTGGCTGTATTGATACGACATGGCATTCTAGACGACAAACAACAATGGCTTGGGGAGCTTTTTGTGATACAACAATATCAGATTTATTTTTTTGTACCTGGAAAAGCGAAATTGGATCCAGCAACATATGTGGAACATATTTTAGATCTTATTTTAATTCCTTTTTGACATCAGATGTGTGAGGAAAAAGGATGGGCAGTTGTGATAGAAGATGGAGTACCAGGGCATAATAAATATGCAAAGGCATGTCGAGCTTTAAACAATATGGAGGTAATTGATTGGCCTCCTCAGTCACTAGATTTGAATTTGATAGAAGCAATCTGGGGAGATATGGAGACAGAATTAGGTATGATTTTTGGTCGGTCCAGCAGTTTAGGAGAACTTCAACAACAATGTCATCTAGTCTTTAAACTGACGACAAAGGAAAGACTCTCTAGCCTTATTGCTAAGATGAAACCACGTCTTCAGGCAGTTATCTTGGCTGGAGGTGCTACTACACCCTACTAATTAGTATATAATTATCTTTTTTCTCTTTCTATCTACTCTACATGAAATGCGACCGGTGAAAATTCCATGTGTCTTTGAGATCTCCGACTGAGGGGGAGCAGAGACTTTTTTTCCGCCTGCCAAAAACCCCCTGCAACAGCCGTGCGCGCCCACGATGGGATGGGGCAATATACTTAGGGTGTAGGGGTAAGTCTCTGCCTAGCAACGCGCAAGCGAGTGTATGGTTGCTGGGCAGAGACTTTCTTCTACTCCCCCAAGTACAGTACTCTGCATATCAAAATGAGCTATCAGGTGGGCGTTTTGACCAGGCAGTGCTCGGGGCAAACGACCATCCCTCGTAGTGGAAGGTCGCACAAAATCTCAAGTGCCTCGGGGATCGAAGGCCAGCAACTGTAACCTACCTCTTTCACCAAATCCTTCTGTTTGCATCTGTAGGCTTCTCCCGAGGCACGTCCAACGGTCAAAATGTTGGTGGCTTAAAGTGAGGGGACCAATGAATTCAGGGACACGCCCTTCAGATAGTAGCTTGTGTACATTCTAGAGCGTAGAACAATCTAGACGATGAAACGACAGTGACAAGAAAATTATACCGGCTGTGGAACCGTGCAATGCCAAAGCGTATCAGACATCCATCCCCAGGAATAGCCACCGTTTACTGACAATGTCCGCCCCACCTGTCCATGCACCAAGCGTCATCAGTTCAAAGCCCACCCACCCAAGATCTCTCACCAGGCGTTTCTGTTCCACCGCGTTTGTCGACCGATCTAGGCAGGTAACAAGTCGTGAGCATTGGAGATACGTTGACTCGGCAAGTTCAAGTAATGCTATCAGACTAATTCATGATGTCAGAAGATATCTCATGTAGGACAAAGGCTTCGCCACCGCACATACCCATGCTTAAGATCCCTTCCGATAACTCCCTCGTCGAAGAAAATGAATAAGCTCTTCTGATCACCCTGCCCGCTCACGAATCCCCGAAAGCGAGCTCCGCCTGTATAGTCCCAAATCTCCATCCATTGCTGAACATATCCGTTCCGTTTGGGAAGATCCGGTTTGCCACCATAGTCCCCCGCTGCAGGAATGGCCCGGCCATTGTTTGATATATGCGCACCCGTCACAAGCGTTCCACTATCGACCGTGCCCCTCTCACCAAGGAACACAGCCTTCATGGACTCGCAGAAGAGTCTCTCACATTCTTCCGTGATGGTGTACGCTGCCCCCCCTCGTGGCTGTCTCTTATTAAAGTTTGACGAGACATCGGTCTTGTTGTAACGACCGGCTATGAGGGGGGGACTTCGCGGCGGTGATGTATTTCCCGAGACGACCTCAGGAATGCCACTGGGCCCCTAGTAAGAATATTAACTAGGAATTCGGTGGCGAAATTACCCGCTGTGACAGTTGAAGAAATCGTTGGGACTTACCGCCAGCCCCGGTAGAGGAATAATGGAATCCTTTCAGAGCCGTATCGACGACATAGCAGCTGGCTTGGATGGCTGGAGGGGCATCTGCGCCAACTTGGTAGTAATTACTACTACTACTCGACTTGGTACTGCTACTGGAGAGTTTCGCCATGGTATGCCACTTTCGCTGTTTTATCTCTAGAGCTTCTTGAAGTTGGTGTAATTTGGAGATGGCGAGTTATTTTGTGTATGTCGCTGATCTGGTCGGATCGATTGTTGGAGAAGGCGATTGCAGCGGTTGTTGAGCGTTAGCCTTGTTTGATGGATATTCACTGAAGAATGGCGTGGAGAAGCTGGGATTTAAAAGCAAGATGAAATAGGGAAAGCGGGGCACGCTGGCAGAGGGCACGTGGTCTCCGCAAGCCAATCGATAATTATGGGACGTTGCATTTTAAGCATCACCAAACGACTTTCTAAGGCGTCATGCATGGCGCATCTCAGATCTTAGATAAGCGGATTGTTTGAATGTTCATTTAGGTATTGGATATTTACATGAGTGGCTTCTAGCCATGACTTATGTATCTAACGCCTCGGGCGTCTCAATGGTAGGTAAAGGCCAGTAAAACAACCTGGCTGAGATGTCCGCCTTCCACTAGTCTATTTGCTTTAGGACCACGCCACCAGCCAACCAATAAACGCCAAAAATAAAAGTGTGACCTCCACTCCAGGCCCGTTTGATGCATAGTTAGCACACGCGACTCCATGAATGCATGCTGCTGTGAAGGAAATATTCAAAGGACCAATTATTGATTCGAATCGAGAGAAGTTGGACAGACGGTAGCAGTGGCTGCACAGGGCGTCCGTCAAAGGATATGGGGAAGAAGGTCGAAGATGGTACTGCTCAGAAGAGGTTGATGTTGGCTGCAGTGAGGGCAGCAAACATAACCAGGAAATGGTCATCAAGTGTATTACAGCTCGCGGTAGTCGCTTGGTCTGACTCTCCTCTGTCTGGCTTGGTGACGGTGAGGATTCACTGGTTTGCGGAAATAAGCATTATCTTCCTCGCTCGGGAAGGGCTCGCTGAATATGGTACGTTGTTGATTAGGAAAAGTGCCGCCATTGTATCCCATGTTGTTGTTGTTGTTGTTTACCCCTGGTTGCATGCTGCCCATGCCATTCATGCCATTCACACCGTTCATGTGTACACTGTCTCCCATTTGCATAGATTGAGGATGCATGGGCATTCCTCGCCCGTACCCTCCGTTAGGACCCATCATGCCGTTGGCATGATTGTTATTGTAGCCCCCGTACGGGAGATTCTGCTGAAAACTCCCCATTGCACCCATACCATTGCCGTACGGTCCATCAGTGCCTATAAACGCTCCCATCATGGCGGGATTCATCATGGCGGGGTTCATCCCCATCATTCCGCCCATACTAGCCGCCATGAAGCTGTTGCTATTAGGGAAACCCATCTGATTCATATCTTGCTGTGGATAGAAGTTTCCGTTTCCGGGTTGCTGCTGAGGGTTGAATGGCATGCTCGTTGTAAACCCATCCATAGGATTGAAATTATTCATATTGAACAACGGCTGCTGCTGCTGCTGCTGTTGCAATTGCTGCTCGTTCCGCATAGCGGCTGGAGCTTTGGGGATGCGAACATTGTCGAGCTCATCTTCCGCAGATCTCTTCTTTCCGGTCACTGGTGATACGGGCTTTTGCGGTGGAGTGTTGGGTTTTGTTCCATTGGCATTGATAGTAGGGGCTGAAGTCTTTGACTTGTCGTCCTTTTGGGTGTCTTTCTTTGGTGAAGTTGGGATTTCTGATTTGCTGACGGGGCTCTTGGACCACTCCTTTTCTCGCTTGAGCTTGTCTTGCTCTTCGATATATGCTTTGACCTTTGCTTCAGTCTCTTCATCTGGTTTAAGATCATCGATAAGAACACCAGAAGTTTCACAATTTGGGCAGACAAAGTCGCTCTCCACAAGAGCATTTGTGATACACTCGTTGCAGTACACACGTCCGCAGCACGGGGTTTTCATTGGCTCCACAAAGAGTCTCTTATCAATAGAACACTCGAGACCTTTTTCCTGAAGTTCCTTGCTACCAGCTGCCGCAACCTTCTGAGCCGCAGCTGATACTTTGGCCTTAGCTTGGTATTGTTCCCATGAAGCCTTATCCGGTTCTGCTATGACAAATTCCCCATCAGAGTTGACCATAACACCGGAAGGCTGATGGCCATTGCCATCAGATCCATCGCCAGAGAGAGCAGCCGGTTTTTCAATGGTCTTGAGAAATGAACGCGGAATTCCAGTCGTGCGTTTTACGCGAGGGCGGCCATCAAAAGTAGGATCGGAGTTGGTTGGGCACAACTGTATCCAGTGACCTGAAACAGACAATAGATGTGAATATTTTTCAGGGTTACAGCAGAAGAGTGAGCACGACGGGACATACCTTTTTCTCCACAACGGTAACAGACGTAACCAGTAGGAGGTGGATGGCTCGGGGCATTCGCTGCATTTGGTGCCTTCCCTTTAGCGCCACCTCGGAAAACTGGTGTTGCACTACATAGTAAGTTAGTATTTAGTCAAATATATAGATACCGTGATTACGCAATATATCATTCGTTGTATTGCAGAATAACATTCTGAGTACATGATACATATTAAGCAAGACAGAAAGGACATACTTGGCCATCTCCTGTTGCTGTTTATCCCATTGTTCTGCACCGGCCTTAAACATAGCCGCAATTTTCTCCTCTTCAGTTTGTGGTTCTTTGATAATAGCAGAACTGCTCGGGGACCCAGGCTTCTTCCCTTGGACTGCAGGCTTGGAAGTGGTCTTTTCTACACGATGCGAATTGAGAGCATTAACGGGCATCTTCCCCGAAACATAGCGAGCAGCACCACCCTTTCCTGGCCTTGCCGGTGGAAGTCGTCGTGCAATGATGGAAGTCGAGCGGGGAATGATGGTAGTGTCGTCCTCATATTCTGTATATTGTTAGCCACAACCCACTCTAATGTGAAGCCTCTTCAAGTTGATTAAGACTCACCTTCGTTTGTATCTTCATTATACACAGCCAATTCAAAATCCGTTCCATCGCCTAACCTATTGATGGTGATAATTTCTCTTTTTAGCTCGAACACAGAGATACCTGTCCCATCGAAGGTGACCCTAGATGGGTCCTTCTGAGACTTGAACTTGACAAACACAGAAGAAGACATAATTGTCTACAAGTATGCCCCCGAATTAATAAATTTTTGAGGGAGTGGAGACAATGGAGATGAAGGCGAAATCGCCGACTGAAAGAAATACTCCGTCAAAATCAATGAGGAGTTATCGCCGTATTGAGTATGAAGGATGTGGTAATCGAAGACAGTACTGTGCAGTTGCGGGAAGTGAGCGGTAGGGTATCCCAAGGTCTTCCGGTATGGTGTAGTCTGATAAACTTCGAGGAGGTGAAGACAAGACCACCAGGGCCAAAGAAGTAATCCTGTCAAACCGAGTTGCTGTCTTTGTGTGGGAGATGAGAGGTATAATTGCCGATGACAATTTTGAGCAGTCGCCGAACAGAAGATGTATGCTTCTAAGGCGATCTAATCGTCAATGGTATCGACTTCAAGGTTATCGAAGAGTGAAGTTCCGAGGCGAGTGTGATACAGCAAGATTGAGGGATGTATGCTGTCAAATCGAGGAGGCGTTAACCGTCGTAGTGTACGCAGGATGTGTTAGTCGAGGACAGTATTGTGCAGTCGTGGTACGTGAGAGGTATGTAGTCCAAGACGATCTAATCGTCAATGGTTCTCTAAATGTCTTTGAGGTCTAGACCGATGTTCCGTACACTCCCACTTCTGATGCTAGGATATGAGTATCAGGCTTTTCGCCCAGGACGATATTTTCTTTTTGTGACACCAGAACTTCGGATTCTTGATGATTCGAATCGAATTTATGATACCAAGAACAACGAAGCAGAAGTTGGCAGCGCGAAATCGCGAATGAGAAACGTTGTAGAAAGTGAAGATACACGATTGGGTTGGACAGAGAGTAGTGTGTAACAATTCAGGTGGTTGGGAACACCCCAGAAACCTCAATAACACCTAATCAGGATAGGGCATATACACGAAGCCCACGGTCTTCAAACTTCTACGTTGCGAGAGTCTCCTATTGCTTCCTCAACGAACAATAAATACAGCAGATCTTCTGTGTTGTGCAATGTCCAGCCTGACCCTATTCACCGAGTGTTGCTGCGCGGTGGCAACTGCCACGTCTCGGAAGCGAAACGACTACCGGGAGTGAATAGACCACGAATACCCTGTCGTATGTCGAACAGTTAGTCGTCGGCGATTCTGCGAGTCTGCTGAAGATGACTTGAAAGATGGACGTGATAAAAGAGGGAATGGGTGGATGTCGCGAGGTTGAGGGAGGTTGTCGAAAGAAAGAGACAGAAGTGTCTGCCTCTTCAACTTCCGGCTGAGCGCTAAGACTGAAAATGCCGCATGACTAATCTTGCCGAGCATAGCCGCTTGCGTAATATCGTGTTTAGAACAAAGAATTCTGTCAAAGCCCATGAGGTTCTGGGCTGCCCCTGGGAGACTAATTTGGGTAATATTTTGTTCTGAGCCGACGGGTCTCCTCATTGGTATACCTAAGGATATAGATGGTTATATTTGAGTTTAACTTGATTTATATAAGCAGTTTAGAATGTTAGTTAACTGTTTATTCAACTTGTAATAGTGAAGACTTTAAGTATTATAAGATAGGCAATACTAGTATGTATTACTTAAAATTAAGGTATTTAAGGTAACTTGATTCATAAATATAGTCTTTTTATTACTAGTGACCAGAATTACTTCCCAGCTAAAATTTAACAGGGCAGTATACGATTATATCTTTCGATATCTTAAATTACTAAGTAATAAAAACTTGACAAAATATTTAATTAAAAGGAAAAAAAAAAAAAACTTTTTATTACTCTTTAAGTACTCTTTATTAAGTTACTAATTTCTTGTTATTAATTGATAATATATTATATTACAATGATGTTAAAGTATAACTAATAATCTAAATTTTAAATAAGAAAACTAGAATTATTTGTAATTTATACTTTTCTTATCTCAGTATAATTATTGCATAATTTACTACTCTTAACTAATATATTTTCTTAGCTATTATACTTGATTACAGATCTATTATATCTTCTCTACTGTTACTTTTAGTTAGTTCTTAATTAAGTATTATTGTGACGATCTAACTCTGATAAGGTCTAGTCTTTTAGTTTGTCTTGATATTTAGGTACATGGTAGGTATTCTTAATATGACTATGGGATAGATATGTTGGTCCTATATACTGAGATAGTAAAACAGTCTAACTGCAACTATATCAAAAGATATCTTGGACGATGATTCTTAGTACGAAGCTTATATTACTAAACTAATAAGACTTTCAGTAAAGAGAAAAGGAAAAACACTTTCCCTAAAATCTCAACGCTATATTTATAGTTATCTCTTCACTAATTTCTTGGCTACCTGTCACTAGGCAACTCATATTACTTGATATGTTCTTTTCTCAGTGTGACTTACACTTGACTCACGTCAAGTTCAATAACGAAACCTAAGTTATTGTGACTTGCAACTCTTCATCCATACCTAAGATGCTCACTATACTTAGCTGATGTGTCTTTCAGCTGTCAAGTGTCCTTTTGCTCTCTTAGTTTGGTGGTTTCTGTTGTCCGGTCGCTTTTTGACTGGACTACTTGGCATTAGTATAGTTGATTGAGATTATTGTCTTGACTAAAATGTAGATAATTTATTAAGCTATTGTAGATTGTGCTTTCAGTGCTGAGAGCATTAATTGTGTAGACTTTTGCTTCAACCCCTATCTACCCACGACAAGTACTGTCTGTCCTCGTATTCAGATCATTTTTGCCAAGCTGCGTGTGCTGTTCTTAATCTTATGAGTTTGTGATTCAGTTCAATGATGATAGTACCACTCCCTCATTTGTGGTGTTTCTAATAAGGCTCGGGTTGTCTGTGACAATTATGAACATCTTGAGCCTCACCAGAAATGTCATAGATATGGGAGTGATATTGTTATTATTGAACTGAATTGTAGTTCTATAAGACTAAGGATAGTATATATACAGTGTCATAAATATTTTGAGTCTGATCAGGAACACCATAGATACAGGAGTGGCATTGTTATTATTGGATTAGATCACAGACTCATAAAGTTAAAGATAGTACAGATAGCTTGACAAAGATGAACTGAACATGAAGATAAATGGTACTTGCCGTTAGTAAGTGAGTGCTAAAGTAGAGTTCATATAATTAATGCTCTTAACGCAGAAAGTATGACCTATAACAAGCTAATAGATTTTTTACATCCTAGTTAAGATAATAACTTCAGCCAGCTACATAACTGCTAAATGACCTAGCTAGAGATCGATTAGTTAATAAGAATTACTATAACTTATGGATGCAGTATTGTTAGTTGTAGAAGCAAAATTAAGAAATAAAAAAAACTTGACAGCTGAAAGACATATTGGCGAGGTGTAGTGAGCAGCTCAAGTATGGACAAGAAGTTATAAATCATGATATCACAGATATCCTAAGCCTCATCAGAAATACCACAGATATGGGGATGGCGCTGTTACTACTGGACTGGATTGTGGACCTATAGGATTAAGAATGGCATATACAGCTTAGCAAGGATGATCTAAATACGAGGATGGATGATATTTACCATAGATAGGTGGGGGCTGAAGCAAGAGTCTGCGCAATTAGCATTCTTAGCGTTGAGAGTGCGACTTGTGGCAACTTAATAAGTCACTCATACCTCGGTTAAAGTAACGACCTCAGCCAGCCATACCACTGCTAAGCAGTCTAGCCAGAAAGTGACCAACTAATAGAAACCACTATAACTTACGAATGCTGAACCATTGGTCGTTGTCATAAACGTCTCGAGCTTCATCAGGAACGCTACAGATATAGAAGTGATGCTAAAACTATTGGACTAGATTGCAAGCTTATGGAACATAAACGATATGAATAGCTTGGCAAGGATGAACTAAATATGAAGATAAACGGTACTCACCATAGTTAAGTGGGGGCCGAAGTAAGGGTTCGTGTAATCAGCTATCATAAACATCTCAAGCCTCATCAGGACCGCCATAGACATGGGAATGGCACTAGAACCATTGGACCGGATCGTTAGCCTATAGGATACAGATGGCTTGAACGACTCGGCAAGAATGAACTAAATATGAGGATGAGTAGCACTTGCCAGAGAAATGTAGGGGCCGGAACAGGGGTTCGCACAATCAGCGCTCTCAGCGCTGAGAACGCGACTCGTGGCAACTCAATAAATCACCTACACCCTTGTCAAGGCAACAACCTTAGCCAGCTACACTACTGTCAAGGAGTCTAGCCAGGAAGCAACCGACCAATAGAAACTACCACGACCTACGGACAAGGAACCGTTGGTCGTAGGTGAAGGATCAAGAGAGCTGAAGAACACTTGGCAGCTGAAGAACACATTAGCTCAGTGTAGTGGGCAGCTCAGGTATGAATAGAGAGTTATGAGTCATGATGACTCAGGTTTCATTATTGGACTCGGCGTGAGTCGGGTGTAAGTCACGTCAAGGAAAGAATACTCCAAACGGTATGAGTTGCCCGTTGGCAGATGGTCAAGAAGTCAGTGAAGAGGCAGCTATAGATATAGCATTAAAGTCTCAAGGAAAGTGTTTTTCCTTTCCTCTTCACTGAAAGTCTTGTTAGCTTAGCAATATAAGCTTCGTACCAAGAATCATCGCTCAAAATATCTTTCGATATAAGTTGCTGTAGGACCATTTTGCTATCTTAGTATACAAGACTAACATACCTGTCTCACGGTTACCTCAAAGAATGTCATGTTATGTACCTGAACACTAAGACAAACTAGGAGACGAGACCTCATTGAAGTCAGATTATCACACCTGAAGTCTTTACTATTATAAAAGAAAAGAGGAAAATACTTTCTATTACTTTTCAAGCGCTTTTTATAGTAACTTTTCATTAAGTTACTAACCACCTACCATTAAGTAATTATATATCATATTACAGTTACACTAAAATATAATTCATAACCTAAATTCTAAATAAAGAAACTTAAGTTACTTCATAACTTATATTCTTTTTGCCTATATGCAATTACTATATAACTTATGTTCCTGACTAATGTATGCCTTAGCTATTTTAACTGATCAAGAATCTATTAGCTTCTTTTCTAAGTATGACGATCTGACTCCGATGAGATCTTGTCTCCTAGTTTGTCTTAGTGTTTAGGTATATGGCGTAACGTTCTTTAGGCAACTGTGAGATAAGTATATTAGTCTTGTATACTGGGATAATGAAATAGTTCTACTGTAACTATATCAAAGGATATCTTTGAGTGATAATTCTTGGTACGAAGCTTATATTGTTAAACTAACAAGACTTTCAGTGAAGAAGAAAGGAAAGACACTTTCCCTGAAACTCTAACGCTATATTTATAGCTGCCTCTTCACTGACCTCTTGGCCATCTGCCAACAGGTGATTCATATCACCTAGAGTGTTATTTTCTCGGCATGACTCACACTTGACTCACATCGAGTCCAATAATGAAACCTAAGTCGTTATAACTCATAGCTCTCTATCCATACCTAAGCTGCCTACTACACTCAGCTAATGTATTCTTTAGCTGCCAAGTGTTTCTCAGCTCTCTTGATCCTTCATCCACGACCATGGTTCTTCATTCGTAGGTCGTGGTGGTTCTTGTTAGTTGGTCGCTTCTTGACTAGACTTCTTAGTAGTACTGTGGTTGGCTAAGGTCGTTGCCTTAACAGGGGTATGCGTAATTTATTAAGTTGCCGCGAGTTGCACTCTCAGTGCTAAGGGCACTGATTGCACGATCCCCTGCTCCAGCCCTCACGTTTCCACAGCAAGTGCCGTTCGTTCTTGTATTTAGTTCATCCTTACTGAGCCGTTTGATCTGTCTGTATCTCGTAGGTCAGCGATCCGGTCCAATGGTTCTAGCGTCACTCCCATGTCCGTGGCGTTCCTGATGAGGCTTGGGATGTCCGTGACACTAAGTCACTTCTAGTCAGTTCTTAGCTAGATGTCTTTATAATTTGTCAATTATTTCTTGTATTACTTTCTTAGCATTATAGTATTTAGTTGAGTCCACTAAGTGAGGGCTACTTGACTGGGATATTGTATCATGTTTTTCAGTTATCATACACAGTATATAGTATATAAACTTAATAATTTACATACTACTACTTTGGGCACTATACCTTGACAATTCCTATTACTGTTCATATTTGGTAATTAGTTCTCTTAGCTGTATACCACACCCAATAGAGCTTCGTTTATAATCTGATCTAATAGTTTCTATGCTATTTTCATATCTGTAATGTCTTGTAGCTTAAGGCTTAAGATATCTATGATACTAACCTTGATATCTAGTTTCTAACAATGAGAAAACTACATTTATATATTGTATTACTTCAAACATTTAAGTCCAAGTAATGCATATTAGTACCACCTATCTCATGATACCTGAGGCTTTCACTGCTACATTACTTGTCATTTTAAGGCTTTAGTGAAGATTATAGAGTATCTAGATCAAGGTCAGTTTGATGGAATACCTATCTTCAAATAACGTGTCCAGATTTGCCGACATGTAGATTTATTGAGTTTAGTAATAACTGCAATTTGACTCCAGGATTTATTGGTATGCTTTTGTAAAGTAATAACCTCTAAGCGTTCATCTCAAGTAGTTTCGCGATTTTTTGGCTCATGGAAATAGTCATCCTGACGTCCTTTCAATTCGATTTCATTGTCGAGTGATATTCTAGGAAGAAAATTCTTGGAAAAAATTTTTCAGGTAAAAATAAGCTAGGCAGCGATTCCCCCCTACCCCCTAATTACACAACTAGGAATACCATGTCCTTTTCGCCTGCTAAGCTATGCTTTGGAAGGAGCTTTTTGTGTCACCTAAAAGAACCCCTCCTTTTAAACGAGCAAACGTTCATTAATTAGGACTATTACCTGTCCTTTATTGAATCCCGATTCTAATAGCACCTATCCTAAGCTAAACCGAAACGAATAGAAGTACAGGTGTGGGAAGCAAAAATAGGGAATCACTCAGAAGCATCTTCGAACCTGGCTCTCTTTGGAGTGCCTTCCCCGTCCTCTAATCCATCAACTTTCCGCTTTCCGCTACCATTAACGCCATTCTCCGTCTTCCTCTCATCTTTCGTGCCCTCAACATCCTTTTTCCGCCTCACCAGCTTACTGATATCAACAGCATTCTTGGTAGCTTCCTCCTGTCTGGCTTTTTGTTCTTCTGTGGACAAGTTCTTCTGTGGTGCGTACATGCTACTGAGGACTTCTGCCGCACCCGCTGGCATTAGAGGGGCGCGAAGGTCTGTAAGCTATAAGAAATGTCAGCCTTGATGAACCTTGACATTGCCTTGCATCTATGCAATGATAAAGCGGATCGAGACTGTAAATGAAAAGTCTTACCCTTTGCTCCATCTCGACTATCATTTCCTTGACCTCATCGATACTCTGCCTTGTTACCTTCGCCTTCTTAACCTCACCCTCGGTGATTACGCCTTTGGATGCAAGTTCTGCTTCCTCTCGTTCAACTCTTAGCCGGCAGCTTTCGATGGCAGCTTCCATCTCTACAGCAGCCTCTTCTCTGCCGACTTCGTCGACTTTGGGTTCCTCGCCATCCTTAGTCTCTCCGTTCTCACCAGCCGCAGTGGTTGTAGCGGCAAACTCTAAAGCCAATGAAAGCTTGTAGTGTGCTTCCGCAAGAACACTAGAGTCTTTCGAGTAGAGTTCATCTTTCAGGACCAATGCAGCCCTAAAGTCCGTGACAGCTGAAGGGAAGTTTTCACTCTCCAAGGATATCTCAGCTAGCAAATCGTGCGAGTCTGATAACCTCTCTTTGACATGCTTAATGTCTGCAGACTCCGTAGAAGCCTTGCCCTTGCCAGTTCCCTGCAACTTCTCCAATCGCCGCATAAAGAGAATTCGTGCAAGATCCAACATGTCCCAGGCTAATTGAAGGTCGTCCTCATCCTCAGCTGCCGCTTCAGCTCCCTCTGCCGTACCCTCCTCGCCATCCTTGTCTTCGTCTGAATCGTCGTCAAAGTTCTCATCGCCAGTGAACTGGAAGAACGGCTTATTTGGAACCACGACGTCATCCTTGGGCTTTCCTGGAATAACACCCCTCTTCTCTGCTGCCTTGGCAGCAACTTCTTCTGAGGCCTTCTTGCCAGTGGTACCTGAAGAGCTAGCTGCACCTCCTCCATCCTCCTTCTCGCCAGCAACCTTAGCCCCTAGAACATCACTTTTACTGATGCCTACTTGGTATAGACTGCGGCCGTATAGATAGTATAGCTCAGCGTTCTTTGGGGAATCTTCGCCATGGATATTTGCCTGTAGCTCTGAGGCCTGGGCATAAACGTCGGCTGCGGCACTATAATTCTTGAGGGAGTATTGAAGAGCCCCTTTGGCGATAAGTTCGGCGAGCTGTGACTCTTCGTGTCTGGTTGAAGCAGATGCGATTACGGTTTCGGTGGTGGGAGCTTTGTGTGTGGCAGGATTAAGGGAGTTCGATGCCATTGTTGCAGAGGTTTATGATACCTAGGATGAAAAGGGCGAAACGAGGGTGATGTTGGGGATGTAACGACTCTATAGATTAGAGACACACTCGTAGAATCATTACCGCGCAGTGAGATGTAGATTGTTGATGATTTATGATGCGATTGGAAGTCGCGTATGACATACGCGACAAAAACCACTTAACGCGTCCCCCCACAAATACGCTCATATGCCTACTAACTGGGCAAACAACAGCATCTACCAAACTGTCGCAGCATAATATATACCCATGAGACATAGACGATCGATCCAATTTTTCTAGGGCTTTCAACTAAATATGAAAAGTCAAAAACAACCTGCTGCGCGCACCGCTCCCCTCTTTCGCCCTACGATATCCGCAGACCTAAATCCAATTCCCTCCTCCTCTCCAGGCTTCGGGACACCAGTCCACCCTATTAGACCATCAACTACTGCCAACGCCACCGCAAAACCTACAATCCTCCCAGTAATACTTCCCGCGCCCACTCTACGGCCTATAGCCTTCCGCACGTTCACGAAGAAACACAACCTGACCATCACTTCCTCCGCACTGCAATCTCTAGCTACATTTATAGGCAAGTACTGCGGCGCAGGATGGCGAGAAGAAGGCCTAGCAGAGCACGTACTAGAGGAGGTCGCGCGGACTTGGAAGAAGGGCGGTGGAGGCGTCATTGTGGACGGTGAAGCGGAATCGCTGATACAGATTATGAAGAGCCTTGAGACTTGTATGAGCGGTGGAAGGATTGTTCAGGGGAGCAATTTATCCAGGCAAGGGAGTTTCAGCTTTGGCGTTGGGGAGGACCCCAAGATAAATGGGTTGTTGGAAAGGTCGGGCGTCTCTAGGGAAGATAGCCAAAGCAGTTTGGGGTTGTCGGGACTTGAGGTTGAGGACGACGAGACTGAGGAGGAGGGTATGCGAGACCCAAGGAGGTGGCTCAAGGTAATTAGTGCCTTTGACCAGCCGCGTCTGGTTTATAATGTTGGCAAGAAGCATTTCGAAAGGCACGTTGTCACCATTTATATGGGCAATTGCTTCAGCTAACATATCTATTATAACAGAGCAACCACAAAACCCACAATATTTCCTCCACCTTCGCATAAAACGCACCTTTTCCGACACCGCTACTCCCTCATCCACCAACGGCTCTTACGAAATGAAGCGTTTCAAAAATCATCCTTTGTTCCTGCTCGTGTCCCCACCCTACATCGCTCCTCATCCACACTTACAACAACACAACAGAGCTACAAAATCACACCAATCGCCAACCTCTTAGGCCGAGGAGGTAGTAGCCACTTAGTCCTGGGCCTACTAACAATATCCCCCACCGGAACCCTTGCCATCGGCGACTTGACTGGCAGCATAGCACTAGACCTCCAACACGCAAAACCAGTCCCTGAAGACGGGGCCTGGTTCTGCCCCGGAATGATCGTCCTCGTCGACGGAGTATACGAAGAAGAATATAACTCTGCGGCAGGAGCCTTGGGCGGCGGTGGAGGCGTAGGCGGGACTATCGGTGGGAAATTTATCGGCTTCTCGATCGGCGGCCCTCCTTGCGAACGGAGAGAAGTGACTCTCGGCGTTGGCAGTAGCGGAGGGACTGGCGACACGACAACCGGCGGCGGGTTCGGGTGGGTGGACTTTCTCGGCGTAGGTAGCGAGCGAGCTCTAGGAGCCAAGATGCGACGAATCGAGCAGAGGGTCCTAGGCCGAGGAAACGGAGACGACTCTCAAAGCAGCGGAAGGGGCAGAATAGCAATCCTCTCCGAGGTGAACCTCGACTCTCCCCGTACCCTCGATGCTCTCCGAAAAGTCCTGGGTATCTACGAAGCCGAGGACGTTGAGAACCTCCCCATGGCTGTCGTCATAATGGGGAACTTTGTCCGGCATGCCGTCATGGCGGGTGGTGGGAGCGGAGGGAGCATAGAGTACAAAGAGTACTTTGACGCACTCGCCAACACCCTCTCAGACTACCCCTCTCTCCTCGCAAACACAACCTTCGTCTTCGCCCCCGGAGACAACGACCCCTGGGCCTCTGCCTCCGCCGCAGGAGCCGCTACCACACTCCCTCGAAAGGGAATACCCGAGCTCTTTACAACGCGGATAAAACGGACCTTCGCAGCCGCAAACGCAGAAGCAGACAAGAACGGTCCACGGACCGGACCACCAGGGGAAGCCATCTGGACAACTAACCCGGTGCGGATAAGCATTTTCGGTCCAACGCAGGAAATCGTTCTCTTCAGGGACGACATATTGGGCCGTCTCCGACGCACAGCGATCCGCTTCCGTCCCTCCGTCCCAGAGGACTCGCAATCCACTGAAGCCGGCCCGGACGGCGAGGGAGCAGATATCCCACCTGCCACCGAAGCCAACCCAGAAGCCACCGAAGCCATGGACCTCGACCCCACCACCGCCGCTCCTCCCACCAAAACCCCCCCTAAACAAGCTACGATCACCCCCCCCTCCCTCCACACCTCCCGCAAACTCACAAAAACCCTCCTAGACCAAGCACACCTCTCTCCCTTCCCTCTCTCCGTGCGTCCCTTAGCCTGGGACCACGCCTCCGCTCTCTCGCTCTACCCGTTACCGACTGCGTTGGTGCTCGCGGATCGGGAGGCCGATGCGTTTGTGGTCCGGTATGAGGGGTGTGTGGTTGTGAATCCTGGGTGTCTTGTGGTTGGGGAGGTGGGGAGGGTGGGGAGGTGGGTGGAGGTTGTTTGTGATGGGAGAGGAGGGAGGGGGGTGGTTAGGGAGGTGGGGTTTTAGGGGTTGTTTTGGGGGGGTGGGATATAGTGTGAGGAGGATTGGAGTGGATAATTTGGGGGGTTTTTTTAAATTAGTGGTATGGTTTGTAGAGCTTTAGTGCAGATAGATCGAAATAATCAAAAACTCCCTTGGACATATAGATAGCTGGAAATGCCACAAAAGATCGCCCACCCATACCGCCGTTCGTCTTTCCCGGGGAAAAAGAAAATAGAAAGAGATAAAAAGGTCCATCATTACTTCCCCATCCCTTGCCTTTCATTCTTTAGGGTATAATATCAACGCCAGCCGAGCAAGGCAACCATCATCACATCAAACTCGCCCCAAAACGCTGACATCTCCCGCATCCAAGAACCCAAACAAAAAGAAAAACCCAACATGAACATTCACACAGAGCCAGCCACACGCACACCGCACCCCCCTACCCCCTACCCCCTCCCAACCCTCCCCCACAAGCGGGAGAGGGAGCGCAGTTACGCCATCCG